>JASDQU010378438.1:797-11287 GCA_032191745.1 Picea mariana | reverse complement strand
GATTTCAATATGCTTCTCAGGCGTGATTATGTATATGCTATGAATGTTGTGGTGTCTACGCTCTTCCGGGTGATGCATTTCCCTCATAACGGAAGCATTGTCACTATCGACCAGCTGGCATCTAATAATCACCATCCTAATTCGACATTATTTTAGATGACTCCTTTATATGTTCCTAGCGTTCGTGTAGACTCTACCCCGCCACGGGTTAATTATGTGGCATCTTATCCTCGATGTTCAATTTCTTCTGAGAAGGAACCTGTGCAATCATGTGTTCCCTCTCGAGACTTGGTCTCAACAATTGATCCATTGGTTTATCCAATGGGGGCATGGGAGCCCTTGTTTCCCCCTCTTGGTCCAAGTAGGCTTGAGTATCCTTCTGAGTCTGATATCTTTGTTAGTAGATCCTCAAGCCCTCATGATCGTGATTCTTTGCTGATAGACTCTTCCAGTCCTGGTCAGAACCTCCATTTTCATATGGAGTATGGTCAGTTTACTTCACCCTTTGGGACTGTCGACCCTCGTTTGCGTGATTTCTTGGATTTTGAATTGCCTTCAGATGAGGCTATCCTTGAATCCATGACTATGGTTTCTATCCCGCAGGAGGACTTACACCATGATTTGTGTTTTCTTCCCTTTTGGGAGACTTCCCAAGTTGATTATCGAAGAGACTCCTGGTCTGAGCCTAGCAGCGGGCTCTACCTAAACCAGTTTCATACATGAGTTATAGCCCCCATTGGAGTCTTCTTTAAGCCCTTTTCAGACTCCCTAAAGATGAAAATATTGTCGAGTGACCTTGTTTCTTCACACTCGTTAAATTCGTCCAGAAGAACGTTCCTTACACGGGTCTTCTTTTAAGCCCTTTTCAGACCCTCTAAACATGAAAATATTGTCGAGTGATATTGTGGCCTTTCACGCTCGTTAAAATGAAATTTGAAGTCACGTCTGTCCGGCGGTAGTTTACCCCTTTTTCGGTCCAGACGGTCAACTGTACGAACAAAGGTATACTCTATGGAACTTCAGTTCTCTAGAAGAGTAATCTCAGGTATCATTTCAACCCTTTTTTGGGCCCGAGGGACTAAAATTATGAAAAAGGAACCCCCACGAAGTCCATAGTTAAGCTCTTTTCAAACTCCCTAAAATTGAAAAGATCACCAAGTGACCTTATTCTTTCACACTCGTTAAGTTGGTCCAGAAGAACATTCCTGACGGAGTCCATAGTTAAGATTTTTTCAGACTCTTTAAAAATGAAAAAATGGTCGAGTGATCTTGTCTTTATCACACTCGTTAAAATGGTTTTGAATAGACGTCTTGTCGGTTCTAGTTTACCCCTTTTTAGAATCGACTAGACCAATTTCGAAAAAGGTACCCCAATGGAGTCTCCTTTTACATTTTTCAGACTCTCTAAATATGAAAAACCACCGAGCTTACCTTCTCTGGGATCGTTAAACTTACATCGAAGGACATTACCATTGTGTGTTTTATTAATCGCATTTGCATAACCGCGTCTTTGTCCTAATGTTGGCTCCATGTTGCTCTCAACTAAACCATCTGAAGCATGCCTCATACGCAAGCCCTATAGCACTTTGCCTCTATGTCTTGACACCATTGGCCCCTGTAGGATTTTTTCCAAGTGTCATTTTCTTGCATATGTCCCTTTGCCCTGAGCATCCCTGTGTTCCATACGCTTGGAACTAGTATGTTTGCGACACTCGATCCTCCTTTGTAACATAACATTCTTTTATTCCCTTTTCCAAAATCATTGAAAAAGACAAAAAAAATCAAATATACCCCAAAAAGAGGAAGGGAAAAGTATTTTCTTTATTAGAAGCATAATGAGTCGCCCTTGGATAAAGCACATATGTATGTTTGTTCATCAAACCCTAGGATGTAATACGACTTTAGAAAGTTGTTCTCGCTACATAGAGCTATGTCCTCCTCCATTTGGTTATTCTTCCAAACATGTGGAGAGTTTGCATTGCCTCCTACCTCGTAAACTTATGTTAATGCCATGCTGACATGGATCTACAGTGTATTTGATTGGTAGCCATGATTCTATTTTATTCCCAGCATGGGTATGCCCGCCTCGGTGAGACATTTGTTATTTTGCAAACGGCGCCTCATAGTTCCTGGTCCCTGGGCTCACTTTTTTGGCACATCAGTAAAGATTTGTAATGTATTTCGGCCATCAAATGCTCTTCTAACCTCACACATTAGGGGGCATCTATTATAACCCTAATTTGCACCAGACATGCTTACCTGGCATCAGGCCATCTCAGATTCTTTTTTTTCCAAAGCACTACTAAACAACTCTTCTTAAAAACCTCTTTTATAAGGGCCCACGTGCCCTACTCCATTACTGCACACGTGTACACGCTAGCTGACCCAAAACAACCCGCGTGTACCTACAAAAGCACGAAAAAAGGAAAGTTGCCGATGGAACACACAACTTTGGGTAAGCTAACTAAACCTTCCAGCCATGCATGGCCGAGGGTTTGTCCAAATACCTAGCTTCTTCTAGCCTATAAAAGAAGGGTTAGGGGTCCCATTTGGAAGAGGAGAATAATAGGAAAGAAACTCTACCCAATTTCACATTCCCATTGTCTCAACCCTTTAGTCATCCTTGTGCGAGAAGAGATACAGAGCAAAGAAGTTGGAGGACAGTTGAAGAGGATCCCAGGATCAGGTTCGCGGAGCGGTGGCCGGTCTCAACATTGTAAGTTGATTCATTAAAATTAATAAAGAAATGCTTTTCCTATCCCACTATATGAGTTCTTCATAGTTTATTGAATATATGTTTGAATCTCTAACCCATTAATCTGTAGGTAAAATGCATGTATAGTTTGTTGCTTGTTTTGTATGCAGGTCAGCCTTAGGAGGAGAGCTGCCAACAAGCGATCAAGCGTGAAGAAGGATTGACATCGAACATCTGAAACAACGTATGTTCATCTAACCATGTATTTGCTTAAAAGAAATGGAGATTAGGTCTGGGACGATGGTAGAAAGTAGGATTCTTTCGATCTCATTTGCATGCATAATATAACCCTAAATGCTAGTCCGTAAGGGGATTTCCCACCACAACAGACTCATATCCTCATGAAGTTGTCATTTCAATCCTGACAAATTCAAACATTAACAATGTATAACAATTCAAAAACTTTACAAATAAAAAAAATAATCTAAATTCAATCAAGTTTAACTTGCAATCAAACACTATAGGCATAATAATAACTATACCTAGCTTAGATTATTACTACAACTTTTTACTACTTTTATATACAATAGCAAAACTTTAATGTATCAATTAAAAATAAATTATATAGATTATAACATATTTATTCATAAGAAATTTTCTTTTATTATTAAATTATATATATGTATATGATAATTAAAAATAATAATTTATTAAACATTTATATTATATTTTTAAACTATTAATTTTATATATAATAAATAATAATAAAAATAACAATACACCAACTTTAATTTTATATATAATATATAATAATAAAAAATAACATAAATAATGTAAATTTAATAATAAAAATAACAACACACCAACTTTAAAAACCTTCATTAAAGAAACTTCCATCGATATTAACCATCATAGTATATTCATTGCACATTCATCTATTTCATCCCATAATACATTACTTCCATCTCCTTGTTACTCTCAACCACCATGGTATTCCCATTCTCTTTTGATTTTGATATTTAAAAAAATATGTATATGATTTCAAAGTATATCTATAATGGTCTCTTAAAGTTACGAAAGTGTATAGTTATATACATCATATTGGTAAAATTATCAATCTCCACTAAGGCGGTAACTATTTCTAATTATGTAAATATTTATTATCTTTATTATGGTAAGATAAAAGTTAAATGGTTTATTATTTATAATTTATTTTTTATTTTTTTATGATAATGATGATGGTTAATGTCTATTTATATTAAATTTGGTTTATTAGATTTTAAAAAGATAAAGACTTACTCGGTTTGCTTTAGAATTGTATTTTAATGCTTGAAAATCTTTAAGAAAAGTGTTTCTAGATCACCATAGTTTTGATGAGTTAAAGGGTTAGGAAGGTTGGTATTGTAACAAATATTTTGAAATTATGATTTAATGTGGGTGTATGTAAGACAGTCTAAGAGAAAGTTGTTTTCATTTTCGACCCTCTTAGTGTCACAAAGATGACAAATTCTTTCGACCCACGAAGTTTTGGGAATTGTACAATGTCTTGTTTTGTTATGGAGCTCGTGAGAGTTTGTTCTTGTTTTAGCAATGTTGATTTTATTTTTTACACTAGTCAAAACAAAGAGTTACTTTTGATCTTCTAGATTAGGGTTGATTACCTCCTTATAGTATCTTAATTTTCTTTTATCCTTTCATTATTTATCTCACCACAATTTCTCCTTAAATTTAGATTTAATAATATTTTTAATAGCATCGTTATTTTGGAAAGTGACCTCTATCTTTATGCCCCAATGATTTAGCCAATACTTGCAAAGTGATGTCTTCCTTTATTCCCCAATTTAGATGTAATAATATTTTTAATATTAGCTTTATTCTATAAAGTGACATATTCATTTATTCCCCAATGATTTACCCAAGACTTGGCATCTTTATGCCACTCCCACGTGATTCACAGGTGGTTTTTACTAGAGTTTGAAGTCATCTTAGGAAGCCTCTTGCATTCCATGTTGTTTATCTTGTTCTTGTACATTAGGTACCTAGTCATAGTCATTCTCTCAATGGGGGAAAGACTCGCTTCTATGAAGAGGATTGGGTAGGGTGTATTGCCTTTAATTTTGAGATTATAAGTTATATAACACTTTTGGATCCACTCTATATTTGTCCACAATTATCTAGAGATATTGTAGCCCCAAACTTCATAACCATATAAGATAGCAGGAGTGACCAAAGCCTCAAAGAGGATTTTACTCTTATCCCATAGCCAATGGTTTGTTGATTTACAATTTTTTCCAAGTCCGTGATAAGCTTTCCACCCTCCATTTATCATTTTCCCAGTGCTATAGTTCTAGTTAACCTATGAATAAGATCAATTCTGAGATATTTGTATGAAGTTGCTTCGTCCAAATTGTTTTTGTCATACATGAAATTAGTGTAAGTGATTTTTTTGTCTTTAATTATCATGACCTTTGTTTTGTCATTTTTAACAATCATACCATAACTAAAGCACAAATCCTTGAGGTTTTTAGTTGGTTGTAAATATCATAGGACTCCTCACCATAAGAGAAATATCATCAATGTAAATAAGAGGGATAATGACTATACCAGTAAGAGTAAGGTCGACACAACCTACTTCTTCCAAACTACCCTCTAACATGTTGATGTATATGCCAAAAAGGGTAGGGTACAAGGGACAACCTTGCTTAACTGCTATATTATAATCAATTTCTTTCGACCAACCCTCAGTGTTCCTAAACTTGGCAGTAGTGTTTTCCTACAACCTTACCACCACATCTCTCAACTCAAAAGGAAGTTGTAGCTCTTCTAACTTATTCCAAAGGTTAGACCTAGGCACTATGTCAAAATATTTTCTAAAATCAATGAAACAACACAGAAGATTGTTTTTATTAGTGTGACACTCCTTCCTAATGATACTAAGTGTAACACAATGGTACACAGTTCAATGATATCTCCTAAATCTAGCTTAGCCTTTAGCTCATTTTCTATGGCTTTCTAGCATACATTGATCTTCTTTTCCAGAATAATTCCATAAAATTTGGATAAAAGGGGGCTAATCAAAATGGTCCTATAATTAGAGGGATTGTTTGTATCCCCATTTTTAAAGATAACCACAATGAGGCTTTGAATCCAACATTTAGAGAATCCCTTCTTGATTGTGAAATTGAAGAGTTTGTTGATGTGAAAGATGAGGATAGACCTCCAAATTTTAAGATGTCATCTTGGTAGCCTTCAATGTCATTTTCTTTCCCTTTTGTGAGCTACTTAACCCCAAACTCTATGTCTTCTATTGAAAAACAATCTTCCTCTATAGAAACAATTTGGATGTTGTCCATGACATTAGGGGATTCGTAAATATTTTTGAGGAAGGAATTATAGTCCCTCAAGGGAATCATGTATTTTTTTCTTTAGTTTTGCGAGTTAGAATTTGCCTCCAAAATTTCATAGGATCTAGCTTAGATAGGTGCAAAAGCTTATCTTTCTTTCTGTTTATATGATATTTTTTTTTCCTTTTAATTAGAGCTTTGTATCTTTTTATCTTGTCGGATTTCAATGACTTATTAGAAGCATCCCTAATAGATTTTATAGAAATATTACGCTCTTTATCATACCAAGTTTTGGTCATTCTACTTTCATTTTTACACAATGTCTCAATAGAGAACTTGATATTGGAAGTAGAGAGGGTTTCCATAAAATTATGATAGAGGTCTTTAATATTGTTCTTATTTGATATGATATTTATTCATTGTTTTAATCCTTTAAAAGAGATTAGCTTTATTTTTTTCAAATATCAAGTGCTTTTGGCTATCAAAATTCTCTTCATTGGGGATTTTTTGAGTGACAAAGTTTAGAGTTAGGGTTGACGGTCTCTAATCAAGGTCAAGCTCATGGTCATTTAAGAGGTCAAAATTTACTATTTGGTTGTACATGGGGATATTAGGTATCACATAATCTACACCACTATTGTCAAGCCCATGAATATAAGTTATCTGGTTGGATTTTGACAACTCCATTAGACCATTGCAAATTATTATATCTTGAGAACTGTAGAGCTTGATTAACTCGTTACCAAACAAATTTTTGACCAAGTCTTCAGAGTATTTTTATATTTTCTAGCTAAAACAAGGTCTTCATATAGATATGGAGGATTAGGGTTGGAATCTTTTCTTAAAATAATAGTTTAATTAGTTGTTCAAATATTAATTTCTCCTAACAAGAGGATGATCCCTTCATTTATAAAATATTAAATATCTTGTTGTAACCCATGATAAGGACAATTTTTAATTAGATTGTTTTTCATATAAAAAGTAGAAATAATAGGAATGAAATAACAAATTTTTATATAAATATTCTTAGCATTAATATTTGAAATCTCCATCCTCATGCACTAATGATAATGGTCATTAAAATTTACTCAAGCCAATATTAAAATTAAAATACAAAAAATATAAATAATATTGTTTTTCTTACAAGGTGTTTGTTTAATCTCGATAAATAACTAAGAATTATCATAAATTTATACTTTAACATCAATATATAAATAAATATTGAGTATACAAGGTTTATGATAATTAAATTAAATAATACTATTTAAGTTAATTTTGTGTATAACAATAACAACTTTTGTGTATAATCTGAAATAGATCCAAACCAAGAATAGTTGTAAAACTTGTGCCTGCAAGATTAATTTGGCAATTTATGAAGGTTAGAAAACTATGTAAATCAATGTGATTTGAAATTTGAATAAGACAAAAGAAAAAGAGAGGAAAAAGGAGAATTAAATGAAATAGAAAAACAAAAATAGGAGAGAAGGTTGATGAAGAGAAAATGAAGGGTCATGGTTGTTGGCCTTCTCCTTTCCCCAACTCTCAGTATTTCTTCCTTCACTTCCTATCTCAATAGGTTTTTTGGGCCAAGAGAGGAAAAGGCATAGAGAGACAATAAAGAAATATAACTAGAGCTTGCCATAATGAATAAGTAAGCCCCATTTGGAGTTGGTTTTCCCATTTGAGTTTCCAGGGTAAATTTTCTTAGTTCATGGTGATTGATTCTATTTGATTTCATTTTTATGAAAATCAATGTGTGAGATTATTGCTACTTATTCATGATTAATTTATAATATTAGTTTAATTATTGTTTATGATGAAATTCCCATATTGGAATTATGTTAATGTCGCCCAAAAATGATTTACATTGACAAAATTGTGAATGGAAATAGCTCTAGAATGTCCATCATCCATTTCCCTTAGAAGTCTGATATTTGTGGCTATTAAAAAAAATTTGCTGTGAATTCTTAGTTGAGTTTCCATTCTCAACGCTCAATTTAAGCAATTCAGATTTGCTAGGTTTACTTCCCTCTTCCCTGAGTCATTTTCTCTCTCTCTTCAGACCATTGGCATTCTCTCTTAGTTAATTCACATCACCTAGGTCAAATTTCTTACCTTACCTGGGCATTATAGGCTTCCCACAGTCCATATCATCATTTGATTGTAGATATGAGGTGAATTCATCACTATATAGACCATACATGGTCATATGGGAAATATATAGAGCTAGAAGGACATTTGGCATCAACTGGACACTATTGTTTCAATGATGGAAACCAATTTTCCCAGGGGGATTCTTATTGGTATTATTGCAAATTCATACCCTTATCTAATAACTTGCAAGTAAAACTATCCAATTCTTGTATCAAGAACTTCAATTCTCTACAATTCTCTTTCTAGCTTATCGCACCACTTCTATTTTGTTTTCAATTTAGTAGTTCGAGTTTTGTTATTTTTTAAAGTGATAGCATAAGACATTCTTTATCATTTGGTAGTTGGTGTGGCTTCCCATATAATACATAAGTCAACATGCAGTGTGGAAGCAAGTTTCAAATGTAAATTTGTCATTTTTTCATTTGTCTTCAGTAAATCGCCACGTGTCTTCTTAATCTCATTTATGATCAATGCGGTGTTGATCTTGGTGAATGCACTTCTAGTGTTAACACATTGACTAGTAAGAAATACAGAGATTTTTCAAGTTGATGTGATTTCAAATTGAAAAGGTATCTATGGGTAGATTAAAACTTATTCCCATCACTACTACATTTACTATTGTGTGTTTAATGGATCATGCATGAGCTTACTCAATTCATCCTACACACCAACACATTCCAACACATGCATGGTCATACTTGTATTATTTCCTATTGTAGTGGGGAAACCATGAACTCATATTATCCCTTTCATGGCCATGTCTCGATAACTTCAGTACCTCCAATCATGATACCTCAACCCCCAATTAATTTTGGTCAACCCACACCTCCCTTACAATTTCAGGTGTGTGCTCAACAAAATTTCCCCAATCCTCCCAACTAGAATCCCAATAATAATAACAAAAATAAAATAAGGGGAAGGGAAAACATAATGACTAACACCATAATCATCCACCTAATAATGTTGGAGACATTTAGAATACTCCAAATCAGATTCAAGATCACAATTACCAACCAAAACAAGAAAATCACCCTTAGTTTCATTATGATTATCCTAAATTCCCTCATTGTAGTGTTTATGGACATTATACCCATCAATGCACCCTTATGCCCAAGTTACTTTTATCGAAGGAGTTGATTGATAAAGCTTGAGTGAAACCAACTCAACATGTGATCCCTTAACCTAACCCACCTTTGTCATCACAACCAGTTGTGTTGTGAAACCATTTTCCAAAACAAGGATTCATATATACACCAGAAGCCACTCCTCCTATTTAACCTCCCAATTGCAACCCTTCGAAAGATGATACTTTCTAAATATTGTACATGAACTAAGTAGATATTAACATTTTCAACCCAAACTTTCCAATATGGCATGCCCCATGAAGCATCACCTAATAAATCAAATGACCCTCCACCCACTAATAATGGACCTTTCCAAATTCCCTGGCCTACTATCGATCTTTCCCCCAAGGTGCCAAAGTTCCTTTAAAATAGAATGCCCACATCTTTATAAGTCCTTCAGACTTGTCCTACACAAAAAAATGCTATGTTATTTTCAATGGGCATGATCAATCCTTCGAATGATAGAATGATCATTTTTTATATTGATAAATTTGAGCCTCATATTCCCCCTTTTGTTACCTTCCAACTTTAAATCACCATTAAGAACATTGTCATTCATCGATCCATTATTGATGAGGTTGCATCCACGTGTATTATGTTTTTTCATGTCTAGAAGAAGTTAGGATCTTTTGATCTTGTCCTATTTATAATTACCCGTCATGTATATGATGGTAGACCCTCTCAACCTGAAGGTTTATATCATAATGTTCCCATATAGTTAGTTAGAAGGTAAGTTGTTGTTGATGTTAAGGTTGTGGATGCCCCATTGGACTGCAATATCTTGTTAGGATGTAGTTATGTGTACATGAAGAAGGAAGTTGCCTCCTTGGTTTTCCATACCATGAGCTTCCCCCATGAAGGGAAGGTCATTAACATCAATTAGATCACTTACTATGATCATGTTGATAGGGTTGAATGTTTAGGAATCAGTACTAGGGTTTCATCCTAATGAAGAGGCCCAATAAGACTCTCCCCTATTTGGAATGGAATAACCCTCTAGGTTAATGGCCCAACAACCTTTTGATGATATCTAATTTTTATTATGATATTTTGTTTTTGAATTTTTTGAAGATCAATAAATAGGAAAGATTAAATGCTATCTGATGGATGTTCCAAATCAAGAAAACATTGTTCTAAAAATTAACGCTGAGAACAATAGAAAGAAACCTATTA
>JASDQU010378436.1:0-11322 GCA_032191745.1 Picea mariana | reverse complement strand
ATATGATTTCATAAACTATGCAAGCATACAATTTTGCAAAGTGTAATGAGAGACTTATCTATTTATAAGATACTAACTAGACAAACTAACTGATTTTCCACCCAATTGTAGGCTCTGTTGCACTGATATCCTTCTACAATAGGATGCCCCCTAGCCAGGCCATGATACCACTAGTGAAACTCAGTTTCTCAAGGAAATTAATGGGTGTGAAGGACACTCTCCTTCAAAAACGATCAAATGGAATTCATCCCTTTTTACCCACCAAGCTCGGGACCTCTATGAATTTCACAAATTTCTTCCTAGTTGATGAAATTTAAAAAAGGGAGTCCCTTCACTGCCTATTCAATCCCTTGGTTCCCTCCCCTCTCTATGTCAATTTCCTTTCCCAACTAGCATCAAAATTCATAGCCCTCTTTTCCTAGGTCAGATTCAGGTTTCTCTGCCGAATTTCAACAGTCCCATTCAAGCTTTAGCAAGTCCAACTGCTTAGTAATTTCCCAGCTCGTGTTTGGAATCCCTTGGAACATTTTATGGAAGCCAAATCGCATCATGATTTCCTGTAAAATTTCAGTAGCGAGTCCACTCATGATGTTTTTGTTCATTTTTCTCATGGGTATTTCCACCTCTCCCCGAAGCTATCTCCCAGCACCCCCCCTGTGTTCTCTTGCTTGTGGCAAAGGAATTCATGGATGAATCATGGAAAATGAGGGGGGTATTTGTTGTGACCAAGATTTTTTATTTGTCCCATCCATCTCTCCATACCTCCATTATCGTGGGTGGTTGGTTTCTCAACTACCAAACCCCCTTTCATTAACTAATTTTTGGGAAATGGGAAGAGAGAGAAAAGAATTTGAAATTAAATTTTGGCAATATGGATATTTTGTGAAGGTTAATTACTTTCTACACAAGGTAATATTCCTCACTAGTTTCCGCTCATGGTATCATGGCCAGTACAAGTGCTCCACCTTTGAGTCAGTTGTTCGATGAATTTTCATTAATTAAACAAAATACATTTACATTGTTCATACTTGTTTGTTCTAATATTAAAATTGACAAAAAAAAAATTGTGACTCATTACAACACTANTTTAAAGGAGCATCGTCCTTAGTCTTTTACCATTCGCATGATTATATTTATATCATAAACAAAAATGGGTGCACCACTTTCATGGCATATTCTAGTTCCCACATGGCCTCATCTGCTCCAAAATCCTTCTACTACACATTGACCTGCATGATGGATCAGTTCCAAAGTGGTGTATCCTTCATGTCTACTATGCACTAAGGCTTAAGTTGGATATCTCCTTCGAGTTCCACCTATATCATAGTCCAATAAATGATGTGATTACAATCATTAACATATTTTTACATTAAGGATACATGGAATACATTATCTTCTTTAATAGTAGGAGGAAAATCAAGCATGTATGCCACTAGTCCCACTCTCTCTAGAATATCAAATGGTTCACAGTAGTGGGGTGCTAAATTATCACAAGTTCCCATCCTTAGAGATCTTCTATTGGGATTAACCCTGATGTATATATGGTCTCCTACTTTGAACTCCTTATGAGTTTGATTTCTATCACCATATCTCTTTTGTCTATTCTTGGACCAAATATTTTGAAGGAGATGTAATAGGAAGTGACCATGATCAAGCAAAAAATAAAGTGGCATAGGATAGAAAAAAGAGTTATACTGAGAGAAATTGAACTCATAGAAAGTTCAAAGTGAGATACCGTGTCTACATCAGGGTTAAGCCCAAGGGAATTTCTCTATGGATGGGAACTTGTGCTAAGTTAGCACCTTGCTACTATGGACCATTGGAGATCCTAGAGAGAGTGGGACTAGTGACATACAAGATTGATTTACCTCCTATTTTTAAAGCACATAATGTATTCCATGTATCCTTACTTAAAAAATATGTAACACCCCATTTTACCCCTAGTCTGTAATTATAAATATGTCTTAGTGTTGACATGAGTCATGACAAATACATTTGTCAATTTTTAGACTAGAACGGACAATTACAAACAATGTAAGTGTGTTTTGTTTAATTCATCAAAATTCATTAAATGACAAACTCAAGGGTGGAGCACTAGAACTGGCCATGATACCATAAGCAAAAATTGGTGGGGGGGATTACCTTTCCTGCCAAGTAGTTAACCTTCACAGAAGAGCCATGATGCCAAAATTAAATTTGAAATTATTTTCCCTCTCTTCCCACTTCCCAAAAATGAATTAATGAAGGGGAGTTTGGTAGTTGCGAAGATAACCACCCACGATGATGGAGGTATGGAGAGATGGTTGGGACAACTGAAAATTTCAGCTAATAGTACAAAAAGTACCACTACTAAATATGACCAAATTGTCCACGCTTTTTTGTTTCTATTGCAACACTTTTTTGTTGAACTTGCCATGCAAGAGGGTCTTATTTTTCGTGGATCTTTTTTCGTCTCTCTATTGACGACCTAGAACGCATCATGGAAATATCCATGAAATATGGTTTCCATGTGTCATTTGTTTAGTAAGCATTTCTTGCGGCTTTTTTTTTTTACAAACATTCATCCATATAGTGACACAACTTCGTCTATATAGAAACAAACATCCGCTTTTGTTGCCATGAGAATGTTATATTTTCCACGATTGTTCGTCACTATATAGACGAATTTTCGTGGCAAAATAGAAATTTTTTTTTTTTCCATGAGAATGCTATATTTGCCACGATTTTTTGTCGCTATATAGATGAAAAATTGTGGCAAAACACAAAGAAAAGTTTTTGTTTCCATGAGAATGCTATATTTTCCATGATTTTTCGTCACTATATAGACGAACAATCGTGCAAAAATACAAATAAAAAGTTTTTGTTGCCACGAGAATGTTATATTTTCCATGATTTTTCGTCACTATATAAACGAATGTTTGTGGAAAACACAAATGGAAATTTTTTTTTGCCACGAGAATGCTATAGTTGCCATGATTTTTTGTCACTATACAGATGAAAAGTAGTGGCAAAATAAAAAATAAAAAGTTTTTGTTGCCACGAGAATGCTATAGTTGCCACGATTTTTCGTCGTTATATAGACGAATGTTCGTGGAAAAACAAAAATTGAAAGTTTTTGTTTCCATGAGAATGTTATATTTTCCACGATTTTTCATCGCTATATAGACGGATGTTCGTGGAAAAACACAAATGAAAAGTTTATTTTTCTACGAGAATGTTATATTCTCAACGATGATTCATCGCTATATAGACGAATGTTCATGGAAAAACACAAATGAAATTTTTTTCTCCCATGAGAATGCTATATTTTCCATGATGATTTGTCACTATATAAGTGAGGATTGTAGGTTTTAAAAAAAAATGTTTTGCATACCAGCATGAAATTACTCATGGCATTGGAAAGATTCAAATAAATTGGTGACATTCTACATGCTAGCCACATGGAGGAGGTTGTATGATTGGATAACACCTTACTTTGGATAAGGATAGTTTGGCATTAAAGAGGATGTAATTGATCCCTTTACATCATGAGGAAGCATGTATGCTTTCATGGAAGCATGGAGTTGACTTTGGGATGCATGTATCATGACAACGTTCATGTACAGGAAAAGGAGCCAGTGGAGTACATGTCTTAGGAGGTGCATTGGTATCCTTGGAGGCTTGGAGGAGGATCATTGAAGTCCTTGGAAACTTGGAGTAGGACCATTGGTCACATCTCATGGAGTACCCTTGCATTGGATTCTTTATTTTCTATGACATCACCTTGGAGCTTGACATGTGTACCTTTGGAGTGTATCACTCTGAGCCTACTTGTGGCTTTGTAGNACAACCATTGCATCAACAAGCTAGAACTAAAAGCATCAAGAACAATGCATATAAGCTAGAAACCAAATAGGTAAGGGACTACCAAAGGACCATAAGGAACATGCAATCAAATCATCCATCTAGAAAAACCAACATTTTACAAATTAATTACTTAAACACAAAAATACTTGTAACATGTATCTTTTAGATGTCTAAGGTCGAGCCAGTTGTGCCCTAGCTCACACTAGCAGTCTCCAACCAGATTCCATGAACACATATTCAATAATAGAGAGGGGGGATTCACCAAGTTCATTTTCCCACCCAACCAATGCAATCACCCTCATAGGTGTTTCTCCCCTATCAGGGCTCAATTTCAATTTGAATTGGAACCACAAAATCACAATTTTCTCAAGAATCCCACCCAACTACTTATGAATAAGTCAATGAGCTTATTATTAGTTCAAGATAGGTGTGGTGGAGAGGCTCTTAGACCTATAAAACCTCCATATCCCATGCAAATAATACATGAAATGGTATTACTACCACCTTCAGCTATTGTTTGCAACCATGACAACAATGGAACCACCCTCAAGAAAATACCTTACTACCACATTGAACTAGTGATCGCAACCATGAAAAAAATGGTGTCTTTGGAATTTGAGCCAAAACAAATAGTACAAGGAGACAAGCACACTAAGATTTAACACCATTTCAAGTTGCAGGCACACTCTCAACCTATTAATCCACACATACCAGATGGGACAAATACATTTTTTCGCAATTTATCATTGGAATAACACCAATGTATTCCCTTGGTACTATGTTCCTCATAACCGCATTTTCCATGAAATATCCAACCCCAACAATGGGTAGACACTTATTTTATAAATCATATCAATGTAACATCTTCTCAATAATATCTATTGACCTCCCCCTTACTCACAAAAGGAAGAATTTGGTACTCATGGTGAATTTACAAGTGTCCAAAGCAAGGTAGAAGTGAAATGCAACCATTTCCTCTTCTACCCATTTTCCAAAGTTAACTTTGGAGGTAATTTTCTCTAGTCTTTTCCAATTTCTCAAGCTTCCTAGGAACTAGGATTAGATACCATCCTCATTGATACAACACTCCTTCCCCGTTTTCCACCGAGATATCAACTTGTAATGGGTTATTCCATACAAGGTACCAATGTATACATGCAATGTCATCATCTTAATCAATCACATGTGGTATCTCGTTAACCAAGCATAAATAATAAACCACGTTAAATGAAAAAGGTACCAAATAAAGATCTACATCATGTCAAGTAATCCAATGTGTGCATACATCCTAACCATATCATAGGAAAGGTTCCCAATTAATCTTAGTAAAGCATATGATCAATCATAGGAAACTATCTGATCAATCATTGAAAGGATACCAATAAACATAATAATATATCCAATCATAACAAGATTTATAATCATAGCAAGGTACCGATCATAGAAATAATAATAAAAAGGTATGCAATCATATCAATAATCATGATCATCAAAAGGTATCTACCACATATATATTGTTGAATTTTCTAGCATCGATAGTCATTCTCCAATGAGAGGCCATATGGGCCACCCTGAGGCTAGCCGGGGAGATTTGGAAAATCAACCAGTCTTGTGAGGTATTGACAAAATCCAGGAGGAACATACAACCTCTGTGAGTCAAACCAAAAGTCAGGATGAATGAGATGTTATATGATCTTGTGAGTCTAGCTAAGGAAAAGAGAAAAGTCAAGATGTAAGTCTAATGCAAAAGTCAGGGGGAACATACAACCTCTGTGAGCATAGACATTCTAGTGAAAAAGTCAGCCGGAACGTACAACCTATGTGAGCATAGAAAAAATAGTGAAAAATTCAAGGGGGACGTACAACCTCTGTGAGCCTAGTCAATCCTTGTGAGCCATGAAAAAAAGTCAAGGCATCTAATAAAAGTTAGGTTGAACGTAAAATACCTATGAGTTAGAAACAAAAAACATTCATTATATTGAAAATGATGTAAATTTATTGATCTAGTGCATTGGCATGTGTAACATTGTCCACCATGAAGTGAAATTCAAATTTCCAAGTTGAGAGTCAAGTTGAATGAGTTGTTAAACTCAAGTTGTAAAAGGTAAAGTTAAGATTCAAGTTGAGTGAGTTGTTAAACTCAAGTTGTAAAATTCAACTTGCATGCATGTCATGCATGCATGACAAGTTTCATGCATGTCAAGTGCATGATGATATGGCATGCATGCATGTCTAGTCATAGGTCGAGTTTCATGGTGAGTTCGCATGCCATGCATTGTCAAGTCACAAGGGAGAATTGTAATGCTAAATTGAGTCTCAATTCAAAGTTCTGATTTGAGTCTCATGTCCAGTTAAAAATTAGAACTGAGTTAAGTTCAGATCTAATTTGAGTCACATATCTAGTTCTAAATTTGAGTTGAAGTGTTAAGTCGAGTTGGATTACACATGAAATCAAGTTACTGTTTTGAGCTCTCTCTTCCTCCTTCAATGTTCCTACATATACATAGGTCGACTCTCATTCCAAGAAATTTTGTATGCAGCATAAGGTTGACAGAGGAGAGGCAACGTAGGTGTCTAGCAAAGGCAGTGATAAGTTTCTCCATGACAGTCTTGGTATATCAGTTAATAGAGAGGCAATATATTAGTTAATAGAGAGGCATCATATCATAAAATAAAGAGGCAGCATATCAGTCAATAAAGAGGCAACATATCAGCCAATAAAGAGGAATCATATCAGTCAATAAAGAGACATCATATCAATCCAAAAAGATAGTGGAGGTACTCTGCTATCAATGTTGATACATATCAACAGGAAAGGCAGCAAAGGGGTCCTATGGTATCGTGTGAATTCTATCCGCAGTGCTGGTATCTAACATCATAATAGGACAACAAGGTATCTCTTCTTTTTCAGGTCTATCATTCAAAGTCAAAGTCATATTGGAAAGCTCTTTAAGAGAAGAATTTCATGGTGGATATTTTGTAAGTGGTCATACAGTATCTTTGCAATAAAGGAATTTTTTTTGCTGGGGAGGAAAAAAATGGTGCTTGGAGGGGATGTAGGTCTGGAGGATGCATGCAAACTGGCAATGTGTGCTCTAGTAGGTATATTCACCTATAGAGTGATGGGACAACTTGGAATCATGAGTTGAATGACGAAAAATTGGCAACCATTGCTAGGTTATAGTCCAGAGATGGTGACGTTCATTAGGGGGTGGTTCTGCTTCATTTTCAGAACACTAGAAGATTCCATAAAAAATTTACAGGAAACTTGGATTGTAAATGGAGGCAGCCTTATGCTAAAAATATGGAGAGTGGGATTTGACCTAGTGTCTGAGTACTTTCAATTTAAACATATTTGGGTGCTACTACCAGGCCTACCAATACAATTCTGGAATGAAGGACCCCTTAAATCAATATGGAATGAACTACATTCTATCCACATGGAGGGGGTTGTATGATTGGAGAACACCTTACTTTGGAGGAGGATAATTAGGCATCAAAGAGGATGTAATTGAGCCCTATACATCATGAGGTGCATTGGTCTCCTTAGAGGCTTGGAGGAGGATCATTTAAGTCCTTGGAAAATTGGAGGAGGACCATTGGTCATATCCAATCAGAACACTTAATCATAACAATATTTATAATCATAGCAAGGTATCCAATCATAGAAATAATAATAACAAGGTATGTAATCATATCAGTAATCATGAAACCAATCAATGGCAAGGTGTCCAACACAGGTGCATACATATCATTAAATATCTCTTTAATAGGGCATCCACATATGTATGCATGATATGAGGGTGAATCGTGTAATAATAGGAAAAATAAGGTTGAATCACATAGGTGTCTAGGTTCATCATACTCAACTATTAGTAGAGGTAAGCATGAAGGGGTGTTGAGTATAGAACGCTAACATCAACCATCAAGGATATATACATTCATCAAGTCATACATCTATCACGTGGTAAGTAAATTTCTAACCAAGAATCATCTCGAAATAAGAGTCCAACTATTACTATAAAACACCAAATGATCTAATGTATAAGACTATTAAAAACATGCAACTATAAAAGACTATAAAAAACATTCAACGGTAAATTAGGAACCCAATTATCAATTACTAATATAATAAAACCAATGGGCTAGCTAGACTATAAAAAACAAATCAAAACCCTTACCTTATCAATGTCCTTTTGCCAGGTCCATCTACCCATATAGTTTGATAAGAGTTGTCCACAATTTGCATTTCCATCGCCAAGACCTGCATAAATCATCAAAGACAAAAAATTTATATGAGTAAATAATACATAAGCAAATAAACAGGGATTTAAACATGTAAAAGACTCTAGAAATACTAAACTGGAATACCTTAATGAGTTTCTCTTTGTTTCGAGAATAGTTTATTCTCTACTGAACAGGGCCAACCATGTGAAGGTGGAAGCTCATATGGCCCCTCCCCCCCTCACATCGCTCTCAATTCCCCATACCCAATAAATTATTTTTTTTACATAGAAAACATATAAACATATAAACATTCATGCATAAGTAGGCAAGTCATAAAGACATATTAACATATAAACATTCATGCATAAGGAGGAAAGTCATATAAACATTCATTCATATTAATAACGATAGTCATCAAAATACAAGTCATAAATTTATACAATCAGTTTTTGTTTGTTTTTTTTGGTTTTTCTTTTTAAAACCACAAGTGGGATATCATCATCCTCGCCTGTCAATTTATTTCTTATGCCTTGTCCTAGTTGTGTTGATTTTTTTTCCATTCCCTCACATACCATACTTTTGTTATGTCGATGAGCAGGGCATGGAGGCAACTGCAAATGGGCGTTAGCTGCAACAACGAAAACAATCATATTGATATGCTAAAATATTGTTGTTTTTAAGTTTCTGTGGTGAGGAGTTATGTATGTGTTTTTTGGATAATCCACAGTTAGTGTCATTTCATCGTCGACGTTTCGAATCCAAATCAGGATTCATCATCATGACTAATCGTCGAGTTAGAGCGAGCTGATCGTCGTCAATTAATACTGTAAATGCAGGACAATTAAAAGTTATTTAATTGAGTCGGCTGTCTTAATTTCGGAATATAATTTAATTTAATAAATGAGACTTAATATTAATTAATGGGACTTAAATCTGGGGTTTTGCAAATAATAGTTAGTGTGTATAAGTATAAAAACTAGGTTATACGAGGCTTTATATTATTTGTTTAGGGTTTTAGGTAATTTGTTAGGTTTTACTCTTACTTAGTTATTTAATAGTGTTAGTATATAAGTAGTGGTTTGCTTTTAATTATTTATTTGTTTTTAGGGTTTAGTTAATTAGGTTTTACTTTTAATTAATTATTTAGTAGTGTTAGTGTAATTGTAGTGGGGTTATTTGTGGTTTAGGATCTTAATAACATATGATAACATATGTGTATTAATATTGAGGATTACTCATTTAGGCTTTTATTTTATTTAAGCACTCGGTTTTAGTTATATCTAGTTAATAGAATTGATAGTGTTATAATATAAGTTTGTAGTAATAATATCTAGTGAGGGTATTAGGGTTTGTAAAAGGATTAGGGTTTAAATTAATAAAGTGTATAGAGACATGTTTTAAATTAGAATTTTTAAGTTAGTAGTGAATTCTAGGTTTCCTTACTCATTTAKATTTTTTATTTAAGCACAATTGATAGTGTTTTTAATATAAGTTTGTAGGGYAAAAATGTCTAGTGAGGGTATTAGGGTTTGTAAAGGATTAGGGTTTTAATTAATAAAGTGTGTAGTGACAAGTTTTAAATAAGAATTTTTATAGTAGTATTAAGACTGGAAAGACCCCTAAACCTATTCAATTTTAAACCAAAACAAGCGGGGAAAGAAAAGGAAAGGTCAGTGTCATACCTGATTTGTCCCATGATGTTCCCTTAATTGGTTGATTAATGGGTGCCAAAGGCTACTTACTTCTAGGCCACCATCTCTGTTCATGTTGTTGGGGTGATTGATTATTTCTATAGCTTCTCTTAAGCGTCTTTTGTAGTAGTGACCCTCTTTTGCTAGTATCTTGGTATCCTCAAGGAAAACATGATGTTTGGTTTTGAGGGAGTGTTTTGCTAAGGCGGAGGTGCAGGTACGTTCCTTTCTAATGTCTGCTTCGTGTTCCTTAATCCTTACCTGGAATGATCATCCAGTTTCACCAATGTAACATTTCCCACATGAACATGACACTTTGTAGATGCCTTTCTCTTGGCGGTTGTCTGTAGGGTCCTTTACAGACTTCATTCTTTGTCTGATAGTGATTAGGGGTTTGAAGGAGGTCATAATTTCTTTTCTTTTTAAAACCTTGGCAATCTTGTTTGTGACACCTCGAATGTAGGGAAGAAAGGCTTTAATGTTTGAGGTTTGATCATTCTATATATGAGTCCTCCTTTCTTTCTTATCTATTGCCTTTTTGATGTCCCTATCTCTATATCCAATGTTCTTGAAGACCTTAGTTAAGTGGTCTATTTATTCTTTGAGATGTTCTTTGTCAAAAATTCTTGCTGCCCTTGTGGCCATGGTGTTGAGAACCCCCCTTTTTTGGGAGGGGTGGTGGTGGGATTCGACGTGAAGGTAGCTATCTGTGTGAGTTTTCTTCCTAAAAACTTTGTGCCCAAGTGTACCATCCTATTTCCTAGTTATAATCACATCTAGGAAGGGTATGTTATTGTTATCTTCTAGTTCCATGGTGAATTTAATGTCTTCAGAAATCCCATTGAGGTGCTCAAAGAATTTGTCCAATTCTTCTTTTCCATGAGGCCACTTGACGTTGGTATCATCCACATACCTTTTCCATCTAGATGGTTTGAGGGAGTATGTTTCAAGGGCATTTTTCTCAAATTTTTCCATGTAGAGGTTGGCTACAATTGGGGATAAAGGGGATCCCATGGCTACTCCGCTTGTTTGTTCGAAAAACTCTCCTTGGAAGCTGAAGAAAGTTGATTTTAGACACACTTCTGCTAGTCTAGCTGTTTGCGGGTCTGCTACCTCCTTTATGACTTGAATGGCCTCATTCAGCGGGATCTTAGTAAAAAGTGAAACTGCATCAAAGTTGATGAGCATATACTTTGAATCAATTTTCTCCTCTTTTATGAGTTCCACGAAGTCTCTCGAATCCTTGATGTATGAGTCTGTTTTGCCGACTAATGGTCTTAGGATTCTTGCCACGTATCTGGCTAGTTCATAGGTTGGGGAACCGATTGTGTTGACGATTGGTCTTAGAGGGGTTCCTTCCTTGTGGATCTTAGGGAGTCCATAAATTCTAGGGGTAATTTGGCAGCTTGGGTTTAATCGTTTTTTCATCCATTCATCGAGGTTGGAGACTTTAATGGCCTTCTTGACTTCTTTGATGACCATGGATATAGGGTTGTTGTCTAGCTTCTTGTAACTACCAATCATGGTGATATGCTCCATCATTTTGGTGTTGTAGTTG
>JASDQU010378434.1:0-11287 GCA_032191745.1 Picea mariana | reverse complement strand
GTATTTAAGACTATCATGATCTGTTTTGACCTTGAAGTGCCTACCTATTAGGTAAGGACGCCATTTCTTCAATTCATGTAGTATTTCCATCATTTCCTTCTCATAAATGGGTTTGTGTAAGTCCTTTACCTTGAGTGGTCGACTTTCAAAAGCCAGGGGCCTTCCTTCTTGCATTAGGACAACACCAATTCCATTTCCGGAGGAATCACATTCCACAATAAAGGTTTTTGTGAAGTCTGGAGTGGTCAAGACAAGAGCCCTTCACATCACCTCTTTAAGTTGTTCAAAAGCTTTAGTTGCCTCTGGAGTCCATGAAAATGCATCCTTCTTAGTTAGTGTCGTTAAAGGTGCTACTATTCTTCCATAGTGTGGAACAAACTTGCGGTAGTAATCTGTCAAACCTAAAATCCTCTAAGATTCTTCAATGTTTTGGTAATCGACCAGTCCATCATGGCCTTAATATTGTTAGGGTCTACCTTGACACCTTCATGAGATACAATATGACCCAAATACTCTACCTCATTCACTCCAAAGAAACATTTGGATGGTTTGGCATATAGTTGTTTCTCATTTAGTAGTTGTAGCACCTTGTCAACATGTCCCACATGATCCTCCGAAGACTTGCTATAGATTAGTATATCATCAAAAAATAATAACACAAATATTCGAAGGAAGGGCTTGAAAATGGAATTCATCAACCCTTGGAATGTGGAAGGTGCATTTGTAAGGCCAAAAGCCATGACCAAAAATTCATAATGGCCTTCATGAGTTTGGAATGTTGTTTTTGGGATATCTTCTTCCTTCATTCTAATCTGATGATACCCTGAACAGAGATCCAATTTTTTGAAATGGATTTCTCCATGTAGTTCATCTAACAATTCATTAATGATGGGAATGGGAAACTTATCTTTAATAGTGCTCTTGTTGAGCTCCCTATAATCTGGACACATACGCCATGAGCTATATTTCTTGAATACCATTACCACTGGTGCAGAGTAAGAACTTTGGCTAGGTCTAATAATGTCAGCCTCTAACATTTCTTCAACCATGCGCTCAATTTCACTCTTCTGGGCATAAGGGTATCTGTATGGCCTCATGTTAGGAGGAACACTCCCAGGAATTAGGTGAATTTCATGATCATGATTTCGAGTGGGTAGAATACCTTTGGGAATATCGTCAAATACTTTGGAATGCTTATCAATGATCCCTTGGATATCTTGAGGAATAGATGGATTAGATGTTTGAACGTCTAGTGAGCATAGTTGTGCAATAACGCCTTAATACCCCTTTTTCAATAATTTTGTCATTCCATTAGAGCTTATCACCTTACCGAGTTTCCCTGTGATACCTCTTAACTCAATTTCTTTTCCTTCCAATGAAAATTTCATGAAAAGTTATTGAAAATTAAAAGCCATTGTTCCTTATTATTGTAACCATTGGATTCCTAGTACAACATCAACACCACCCATGGGTATAGCAATCATTGGAATATTCATTACATATTCCCCCGGAGTAAGATTGATCTTATTGCATTTTCCTGAGCAATTGATAGTTCCTCCATCTGCAATCATTACTTGAAACTCTGGTGCTAGATATACAAAGAAATTTAGAGCTTTGGCTAATTTATAGTGAATGAAATTATGAGTACTGCCAGAATCAATTAGGACTATTACCTTTTTCTTTTTGATGTATCCTTCGATCTTGAGGGTTTGCGGAGTGCTAATTCCAGCCAATGCATTACACGATATCATGGGAGTCAACTCTTCAGATGAAATTGCTTCTACATTTTCATCTTGAGATGGTTCTTTTTCTTCTTCTTCTTCCTCTTCACAATCTATGTAGAATAATTTCTTCTCACCACACTTATGTCCCTTACTGTACTTGTTGTCACAATTAAAGCATAAACCTTTTTCTTTTCTTTCTTCCAATTGCTGAGGTGTCAACCTTGTAGGTTGAGGTTTTTTAGAAGAAGGAGCATTATTCTCTCTATAGATGTTAGGATTGGTCCTTCTAGTAGCCATAGCCATATTTACTTTCAACATTTCTTTCCACCCTAAATGAATTCTCCAATGATTTGGATTCCCAAAGGTGAACCTCATGTTGAATGTTATCTCTTAAAGTTCCTATGAATACATCAATCAAGTGCTCATCTGGAATATCTGTTACCTTTATATTCAATCTTTGTAAGTTCTCAATGTGCTCTATAACTGAACCCTTTTGCTTGAGATTTATCAATTGGCTAAAGAAGGTATTCTTCCTTGTATCCTCATAGTGTGATATCATTTCTTCTGTGAAAATTGTCCAAGTGACAAGTGATTTGCAAGAACAAAGCCATCTATACCATACAAATTGATTGGGTTCTAAATATAAAGAAGCAATTCGTACCTTTTGTGTATGTGGCACATTATGTAGATCAAAGAATTGCTCCATATGAAGTATCCATGTGATAGGGTCCTTGCCATAAAACTTCCTCATATCAATCTTAGGAACGTGGTTGGTCTTCAACCCAAGGTTAGAGTTTCTCCATTATTGATTCACCTTCCTTGTGTCCTCAACATGAATTTCATGGGATGCATTTTCACTTTCATGTGTCCTCTCTGTTACGAAATTTTTCAATACTTCCATGATCTCCCTTTTTAAAGCATCCATGTTAGTATTTATTGCCTCAAACTTAGCTTCTATTGAATCCATCATCTCTTGTAGTTCATATTTTGTTACTATCTTCTTTTGTAAATCATTTATGTCCCTGCGCATTTCTTAACCTTCATTAAGAGTCCAAGTAGGATTTTCTGGAGGCTTATTTGGTGTAGAAGTTCCCTTTTTGGGTGTCATGTTGTCCAAGTATCACTTTTGAACCTTGATTTTGAGGTGGTTCTGCTAGACAATATTTCTTCTATTGTATCTTTCAAGTTTTGGCCCTTCTGGGTATGAAACGTTTTTATTTTTAGTTCTCTGATATTTCTTCTCTACAATGCCATAGGTCTAATCAAAATTGGATGTGCCAAGTGGAATTTATGGTAACTTCCCCACAACTTGCTGATTTTTGGCCTTTCCAGGAGATCTCACTTGTATAGCATGCCTCACACAAAATAATTGATATAAAATTCTGAAACACATACCCGAAATACTAAGGACTGTCCACTATCCAATGAAACTAGTCTCACTCAATTTGGATACTCTAGGAAGAACTTATGATTATTTTACCTGGAACACCTTCTTGAGACTAGTCAATAGGACTAGTCAGATACCCTATCTTTCACAGAGTGTATCTACAAATGAAAGATGACCCAGAAGCTGAAATTTTTACCAAAGATACCTTACTAATTTCTATGAATATCCTCTAGTGTTTAGGGTTTGAAACATTACAGAAATTTTTTATAGTGAAAATTCTGCAATGACGCAGTTCAAGATGATTCCAGAACCCTATCTTACATAGGTTGTATAGACTAAAGTAGAAGGCTTCGGGAACTGAAATTTTAACCCAACGTACCTTCATCTGTCTACTAAATATCCTCCAATTCGTTCCTTCTGAAACATCGTAGAAAAAAAGTTATATCGAAAATTCCAAGGTGTCTCAGATACAACAGCTAAACCCCAAGACCTTGAGCTCTGATACCATATGTTAAGAACCAAATATCAATATAGCATAGAAAAACCTCAGAATAAGTACTCAACGCCTTGAAAAAGAGAGAATTGTAGATAATAATCCTCTTTGAGGGGGAAACCTCCTTTTATCCCACACAAATGTTCAAGTACAAGATGATTCCAAATGAAAATGTCTCCTTGGTATATATAGGAGACTAGGAGGTATAATTACAAATAATGGAATAAATCTGACATAAATAAAATAACATTACTAATGTAATATGCCCCAATTAATGGGTAAAGATCCAATATTATGGATTAACAAATTCCTCTAGGTTTCACTACTTTGAACCTATGAGAAAAGGAGTTATAGCAAAAATGGCATACCTTTTTTAATTCTGGATTATTCTAGAGAGCGAATTTGTAGATCTTTCCCCACAGACAATATTTGTTGTATGGATCAGAAACTAGTACAACAAATACTACAGACTGTACTCTAACCAATACATTTTTTCTTATTAAATTTGGGTCGGTTATGAAGAAGTTATGATGGTTTTACCCTACACACCTATTTTAGACTAGTTTTAATACTAGCCACAAACCCTATTTTCCATGTAGTCTAACTCTAAAATAAAACAAACCAGAAGTTGAAATTTCTATCACATCTACTTGGATATGTTTCCTCAACAACCTCCATATTTTGCGGTCTGAATCAGTCTAGAATTTTTTTTATTAAGAAAATGGTGAGATGATGTGTAAATAACATACCTTAGAAAGCATCATCAAAAGAATTTATCCTCCCTTGAATTTTGGCCTGCTTTACTTCACCTTCCCTCTAAAATTCACCTTAGATCTCCTTTGGTTACATCATTCACTTGTATATATTCAATATGCTCAAGTGTAATTAAATGAGAGACCCTTTCCTCTTATTTATACTTGTATGTAGCTTCCTCAAGGGGTTACCTTCTAACCATCTTAAACCACTTTCCTTATTTTAGGGCTAACCCACTTCTAACCACTTGTCCACTTAGTACTTTCTCCATTAAATTTACTATTTAAATAATTTCTTTTGTATCCAATTTTACTTATAGTACACTCATCACTTCACTTTATTTTTTACCTTCTAACCATCTTAAACCACTTTCCTTATTTTAGGGCTAACCAACTTCTAACCACTTGTCCACTTGGTAATTTCTCCATTAAATTTATTATTTAAACAATTTATTTTGTATCCACTTTGACTTATATTCCACTCATCACTTCACTTTATTATTTAAATAATTTCTTCTTTTCAACCACTTTGACTACTTTGACCTTTTGGGGATTATAGATGAATCATGAGGGTTATCCAACTTCACATGGCCATAACTCTCTAACCATGAGGAGTTATGTGACGTTTCACATACCACCAGAAATGGAATGACATGTAATATCCATTTAGAATAGTCTTACCTTCAAATATATTAAAACTCATACCATTATACATCAAACAAACTTGGGTCTATTACCCAAACCTTTGTGCTACCGAAATTCGCTACCAGACTTTCTTCAAGGGTTGACATCAATGAAAACCAACCCAAATAATAAACAATATACCCCTTTAGCATTGATAGAAACACTCTGATGAAATACTAAATTCATATAAATCATGCTCCCCATGTGACCATCGCTCCCCTGGAACCATGCATATATGATCATTCTTGAAGCATTTACCTTTGCATCTGATAAATATCTCCCCCTTTTTCATCAATGGAAAAGGTATCTTTCCATGCGAAGATTCTCCCCCTGACTGAACTCTTCCTGAAACTGATCTCCCAACCTGAACTGTCCTATTTATGGTGCTTCCTCATGTAAATATAAGACATATAAGATAAGCATTCAAAAGAATTCATTTTGGAGTAGAAATTACTCTGATTCTCTGGCGAAGATACTCAAAGGCTTCCCATGGAAGCGGTTTTGTAAAGATGCCTGCCACTTGTTATTTTGTGCCCAAATAGTCAACTTTGGTGTTCTTCTCTGCAACATGTTCCGATAGAAAGTGATACTTGATTGGAATGTGTTTCATCTTGGAGTGCATCACCGGGTTCTTTGAAATACTGATGGTGCTTGTATTATCACAATAGATTGGAATGGGCTCATCATACTCAACCTGTATATCTGTCATATTTTATTTCATCCATAGAACCTTTTTACAACATCCTTCTTCTATAATATACTCTTCTTCGGCTCTAGATAAAGATATCGATGATTTTTTCTTTCTTAGCCATGATAATAAACACTCACCCAAGTAGAATGTTGCTCCACTGGTGCTTCGTCAGTCATCAATGCAACCTACCCCATCTACATCTGTGTAGGAAATAAGTGATATATCATTTCCTTTTGGATACCATAATACAAAATCTTATGCTCCTTCGATATATCTGAAAATCCTGTTCACTGCTAATACATGTGATTCCTTTGGTGCTGCTTGAAATCATGCCACCTGTCCAATTGGCTGCATTACATCTGGTTTGGATGTTGTCACATATAGTAAGCTACCAATCATTGACATGTAATTCCTCTGGTCTGTAGACTTTGAATCAACATCTTTGCTCAACTTGCAATTGGTTTGCATAGGAGTGGTAAATGGTTTGCAATATTCCATTTCGAACATCTTTACCATTTCTCTGATATACTCAGTTTGAGAAATAAAAATTCCTTGGTAGCTTTGATGCATCTGATGACCCAAAAAGAAGGATAGTTCTCTAAGTAATGACATTTCAAATTCATTCTGCATATCCTTTCCATATTTCTGGCTTAACATGTCATCATTACTTCCAAAAATAATATCATCAACATAAACTTCAATTAATAAAATACTATCTTGAGTTACCTTGATGTAGAGCTTGTTGTCTACACTTACTTTTCTAAAACCTGCATGTTGTAGATATTTAAGTAGTCTAGAGTACTATGTTCTAGGATCTTGTTTTAGACCATACAAGGCATTCTTCAATTTACACACATAATCTATGTTCTTTGACAAATGAAATCCTTCTAGTTGTTCAATGTAGACTTCTCCTTCAATTTCCCCATTCAGAAAAGTTGATTTCATGTCCATCTGATACACTTTAATATTCTTGGAGCATGAATAAGCTAAAATCAATTGGATTTCTTACATTCTGGAAAATGGGGCAAATGTCTCTTCAAATTCAATTCCTTCAACCTGTGCGTATCCTTTACATACCAATATAGCTTTGTTCCTTGTAACCTGTCCATCTTCATTCAATTTATTTATGAAAACCCACTTTGTGCCAATGACATTCTTATTCTTTGGTCTTGGAACCAATTCTCAAGTGTCATTCTTATCTATTTGATCCAATTATTCATCCATGGCATTATTCCATAACTCAAATTTGATGTCCTCTTCAAAAATACTTAGTTCAATCGTAGATAAGAGTGCTAGGTGAGTTTTTTCTAGTGAACGAATTCTTCTTCTAGTCTCAACTCCTGTATCTTTTTTTCCAATAATCTGATATAAAGGATAATTCTGTTGTACTCGTTTGCTAGGTGCTTTTGGAGGCACTTGTTGAACTTTCTCTTCTACTTATGTCTTATCCTCTTCATCTTCCCCTTCTACTTCTTCTTCATCTTATGCTTCTTCTTCGTAAAGTTGTTTCGTTGATTCATTTTCTTCTTCCTTTAATTCTTGTCCACCTGTTTCATCAATTTTTACATTGATGTTTTCCACAACTTTGTTCAACCTTAGATTGTAACACTTGTATGCTTTCCTTTTACTTGAGTAACCAAAAGTTACTCCTTTGTCCACACAAGAGTCAAACTTTTCCATTCTTCCATCTTCTCTTTTGATGTAGCATTTTCTTCCAAATACTTTGAAGTGCTTCACATTTCCTGGTCTTCCTTTCCATAGCCTGTAGGGAGTTTTGTCATTATTGTTTCTGAGCATTAATTTCTTTTGAATGTGAACTATTGTATGCACTGCATGTGTCCAAAAAATATATGTCAATTTGGAATCCATTAGCATTGTTCGAGCCATTTCCTGTACTATCTTGTTCTTTATTTCAACAACTCCATTCTATTGAGGTGTCCTAGAAATGAAGAATTTCCTTTTTATTCCATGCATGTTTCAATAGTCCACAAGTTATTTTGAAGTGAACTCTCCTCTATTATCATATCTCGAAGACTTGATTTTTGAATCCATTTCATTTTCAACCATTTCCTTGTGGACCTTGAAGTTTTCAAAAGCTTCTAACTTATTCCTTTTAAACCCTTTTCTTGTAGATGGTCCAAATAGATCAGTATGCACAATTTTCAGTGGTCATGGCATTGAATATTCATTTTATTTGAACTTGGTCTTTCTTTTCTTTCCTTTTTGACAATGTTTTCATAAAGTGTTAGTTGGTTTCGTGATCTAGGGAATTTCTATAAATGATTCCTTTGTCTCTGAACCACTCTCTAAACCAATCTATGAATCCATCCTCTCATCCACTGTCATAAATATATACAAACCTACTAAGTGTTTTTACAAATCCATCTCTATCCATACTATCCAAGAATCTACTGCACAAATGTCCATAATGTTGACCCATTTATCACTATCATATCATGAAGTATTCACTAATACAACTGATTAATCTATCAAATTGTAATTTTGTTGACTCACTACTTCGGATCTGTCTACTCAAACTCTGCAAGCTACTCAAAGGATGGTTCTTTGGTCTATTAAAACTATCAAATATACTCCCCCTATATAATATTCATATTACCTAGGAGTCTCTAAGCCAGATGGCTTGGAACAATTCCTTCTCTGATGTGTATTCATCATCATCTTCATTGGTAGATTCATCATCTCTCTGAGCTCTGACTTATTTCTTTCTTTCATTGGATTCATCTTTCACTACAATGCCTGAAAGTACAATCTCTTGAACTTGTTCCTTATTTGTCTGTTCTTCTTTTCTTTTAGTTATTTTCCAAACCTTTTTGTATCTGACGTCTTTCTTTTTCTCTGTAGAATTTTTTTTATCTTATTTTATTTCCAATATTGTGATCTTTAGGACTTGGTCTTTGTTCACATGTTCTTCATGTTTTCTTATCCATACTTTCTTATATTTGATATCAGTGTTCTCTTTCATGGAAGTATCAATCATGATTCTACAATCACTAGCTATGTGTCCATAGTTATGACATTTGTAACATTCAATGTTACATGGGGCCACATAGGCACTTCTTGCTTGAACATTTCTTTTATAATCCCTCCAATCTGCAACCTTCTGTCCAAAATTAGTACAATAAAAACAATGGCGATCAAATAAATTTTCATACCTAGAAGTGAATGATCTTTTTTGTGGTGTAGTCCTTCTGAATTTTTTCCTTCACTGATCATGATCATGATTGAAGCTTCTATGTGGCTTGAACATGGATGGTCTTCTTGAATATGTATCTTCAATATGTTTCTTAGATTCTGGTTGACCATGATTCCTTCCTTTGAGCACTTCTACATAAATCTTTCCATTTTCTTCATTCTTATTTTCTAGCAACCTAGAGTGCTTCTCTTCATTCTATATAATTGATGTGTATGTTTCTGTCTCTTCAACATTATTTTTGATCTTGACGATTTTACTTCTCAATGTGACAACTTCTTCTTCAATCTTCTCAACCTCTTCTTCTTTCTTTAATATCTGAGACTTCATGACTTCTTTTGTTCTCTTCACTTCTTCAAGCTAAATTTTTAATGTGATTATTTCTTCTTCAAGTACTTTCTCTTCTTGACCAAACTCTGACTCAATCTAGTTTAGATCGTTAGTTCTTTCCTTGATATGATCTGTCACTATCTTATATCTCATTTTTGTTTCTTCCTTCTGTGCTGCTATGTTGACTTCCAAATACTGTTTTTGATCTTTAATATTTTCTTCCATCTTTTTGGCTTTTTGTAGTTGAGTTCTTAAGTTCTTGATGACATGTTGGGCTTCTTCAAAAATGTGAGCACTTTCCTTTTGTTTCATCAATTCCTTCTTGAGTGGCTTGTTTTCTTCTCTTTCTTTTCTTAGTTCATCTAAAGAACTGATCAATTCTTCTTTATAATTGTCTTTCTTTTCAATTAGTTTTTATGTCTCATGGCATTCTATTTCAATATGTATGTGTTTTCCACAATTAAAGAAAAACAAAATACCTATGTTGATAATGTACTCTTCATCTTCTAAATCTGTTTGACATGGTGAACATATTTCTTCTTGATCTGTACCTCCATCTTCTTTGGCATTTTTTGAATCTGTGATGGGTGAAGAATATATATCATGTAACTTATCTCAAATTTATTTGGCTGATGAACATTTATCAACCTTTTCTCTAACCGGATTAGGTAATCCTTCCCAGACGAAATCCATTGCTATTTTGTTATTCTTATTCAATTCCTTGTTGGTTGTAGTATTTTCCCTTTTTGAACCTTCATATCTTGTAACGACTGATATCCAAATAAAATACTCCTGTACCTATAAAAATACTTTCATCCTTCCACTCCACATATCATACTTTAAACCATTCTGACCATTGAATAGTGGAACTCCATTCTCAGAATAATTGATCTAAAAATGAAGAAGACTTGTATTCTTGAAATTATTTGCAAGATTTAATTCATGTATTAAAATGAAAATGGATCAATTTTGCAACACAACGTTTATAGAAATTACTCATTCAAGATGCATATAAACAACATCAATAAACAGTGAACAGAAAACACATAACACAACAAATGATAAAGGAGTTCACCCCTCTCTTGGGCTACATTTCCTGGTCCAACTTCCAATGGATCTTTTGTTTATTTTCCCAAAGTGATCAAATATATGCTTTACAATGCTCAAAATTCCAAATAGATGGCTCCAATGGCTTCAAAACGTCCAAAAACCCCTAGCTGGGCTTTTTCGGCACCTCGTTTGGCCAAAAATTGAAGAAGATAGGCTTCCTAGAAGTTCCCCTTCAAACTTGTTGTCTCTGGATCGCCAAAATGCACCCTTGTTACCTCAACCTAGCCCCCACACGCATTTATGTGGAAAAACCCAGCACTGGGTGCAACCATACAATTGGTGTGAATTGTAGGACGGTTACATGTTGGCCCCTAACCATCTAAGACCGAGGGCATATGAAGCGCCATACGACCGCGCGCTAATATATAAAGGGCCAAAGTTTAAAATGGTTAGAAAAACGCATGCCCATGGTCACATCGTATATCCATATAACCAAGGTTCATATGAAAAGGCTATATAATAAATGGTCAGAGGGCGCACATATGGTAATGGTGGTTACATTGTATACACATGGGACCGGGGGCCGGGGCTAAGCCCTGGCCCGATCTGCGCCCCAACATACAATATATTTCAATTTAAATATAATGTTTTCCATATATATAACAAGGCACACATGGTGGCGCGTTGGTTGGGTAGCCCTTCCCAAGTATCTTCCCCTGCCTGGAGGTCGTGGGGTCGAGTCCTGCCGATTGCACAAATTTTAAACCAATATATAGGTGACACATGGCGGCCATTGATTGGGCCATGTGTCGCCATCCCATTCACTACAAACAAGCCATGTCATATGCCAACTGTCCACACAACTGCATACCATGTGTCGTATGGCCCTGCCATGTGTCGTATGGTCTGCCACATCAACATCCATACGGATTGTACAGTCAGCATCCCTTTTTTTTGCCTGTTTA
>JASDQU010378433.1:0-11287 GCA_032191745.1 Picea mariana | reverse complement strand
TAAACCAGATAACGAGTTAATAAAGTTAAAAAGCATGAGTCTGTATGGAGTTCAAAGAGAACAAAATATGTAGGGGGTGTATCTAAATTCCATTGTGCCTTTACAATCTTCCTTGAAAGGATACTGATCATAGTACTATAAATTCTATTAAATTACCCTAATAAAAACCTAAACTTGCAAAACACAAACTTAGATAAAAGAAGGGAAGAGCATCCATTGGAGATTTTCTACTGGTTTTAAGATTGCTCCCTTTCAACAAATTCATCAATTTCCATGGGCTTAGTGACCTGGTAAATGTATCTTCTTCCTTCATATATATAATCATTAAAAATGTTATGCATGATAATCACAATAAATTAATCAAATTATAAAATCAAAAAGTTAATAAACATTACAATACATATTGAAAAATATAAAACATCTAAGACTATTAATTTAATTAAATAATGTATTTATTTAAATAACAATAAACATATTATTATTATAAAAATATTTGATTGGTTAAGGTTTTACAATATCATTTTTTTTTGTTTGTTAGTTTGTCCGTGAGATGTGGGACTAACCCATAGCTAAGAAACCGCGACTCAGGGGCATCTAAGCCGTCAAAATCACCCGGGGATCACACCCGACCTGAGCCACACCAACCCTTAACATGGCTGTATTTTTTGTTCCTGCAGGTTTCAAACCAGTGTCTTTAACATCGCGGAGCGCCTAAACAACACACTTCGTCACTATCTATCCTACACATCAAGAACTTTTACAATATCAATTTTTAAATACTAAAATATTTATAATTTTATAAAGTTAAATACTTAACTAGACTTTATTATTAAACAATGCCACATTTTAAGTGATCAAACCTATAAGTATAACCTTTTAAGTGATCAAACCTATAAGTATAATTATATAATTTTTGAGTAATCGAAATCTAAAATATSAWAACGTGAGTGAAACTTAAAAGTTTCAACAATCCCAACTTAATTGATTCATATATATGATATGGATTCTCTTCTATCCAATGTAATCCCAACTTAATTGATTCATATATATGATAGGGATTCTCTTCTATCCAATGTAAGGGGTAACCCAGTTTTCTAATCAAGCCATTTGTGTGCTTTGAAAATTCATCTCTTATCAATATAGAATATGATGTTTTATCCATAGATAATGTCACATTTTCTTTGAAGATGAGGAAGATAAAAATATGGCGGTTCAATGTCCCTATAAGAATATGGATATGGAACATATATATTCATTCATCGGTTCATTTTTTAGAAGATATGGCATTCTAAACACTATTAAATATCATATCCACTTTTTAGAGTGTTAGAAAGATTGCCCATTAATAATGGAATTATGCAAATTTAGAATTAGCAAGAATATTTATAACACGTTAAAAAGCGAAGATGCATCTCCATTATCAAACATCATATCCACTAAGTGAGCATATTCATTCAAGTGATGTTAAATTACTGAGTGATTTCAAATCAACCTATAGTTTCATAAAAAACTTAGATCCTTAGATTAGATCTAGAGTAAAGAAAACATCAATGATCCATACTTATCTTATACATGTAGAAACCTTCACAAATCTTACTAATTCTTCAAATGTCAACCATATAATGTTTGGTAATATTTTTGTAAAAAAATTTAAATTTATAATGATTTTATATAATTTCTAGAAAATTTTGGTGATTTTTAAGTAAAATAATTGTATTCTATAGAATTTTGGCGAATTGTTTATGAAAAAATGGATATTAGTGAATCATTTTTGAAAAAAAATGAAAATTTACCTAGATGATGAAATTTAGACCCTAAATTTTTCCTTGATTTGGAGTGTCGTAATTTGTCATGAAGAGAACAAAGAGAGATATATGAAGGTTGCATGTGTATGTTATTAAAAATGCCAAATATAAGTAAAGAACCTCCATAACTGTCTCTTCATCCTCCTCTTGGTGAGGTCAACATTCATCCATACTTAAACAACAAACCTAAATGTTGTTTGACATTGGTCAAATTTCATAGTCGCCAAGAGGAGGATACTTGTTTGACAAAACATGGTACTCCCACATAGGACAAACACCTTCAGTAACCACTCACACAACCTGATCAAAGATCAATACTCTGATGTTTTTACGTGGTTAAAACCCTCAAAGAGAGAAACAATCCATGGCCCCAACCAATGTGGCCACTTGAGGCAATATATTAATGCAAAAGAAAAACATATTACAAGAGAATTTCTCACAATTGATTATCAACAAATGACCCTCCATGATATTTAAATAGAGATGATGGACTAATCAGGTGTTAATCCACAAATCATTGTAGTTGTTAAGATCAAGGAGAATATGAGCCGTCGAATCACTCTATGTCTAGAACATATCATGACTGTCATATTACATAACTACAAATGCATACTGATGCATACTAAAGAAACACACTAAGAAACACACTTTTACCTAAAGACGCATTAGACCAAGTTGAACTTAATTAACTCCTAAGTGTCTAAATATCCAAACAAACCCCCTTAAGAACAATTTGGGATATGATTGAAGGATTTACAAAGGTGACAAAAATAGGAGAATGAAGGAGGCATTTGAGCCTATCCGCCCTTAATGAAACTTCCTAAACTCCTAGCATAGATCAAAGTTTGGAAAACTTTGCTTCTATAAAAGCCATTGAAAAACACAAAATGGGTTATTCCCACATAGGACAAACACCTTCTGTAATCACTCACACAACTTGATCAAAGATCAATAAAACAATGTTTTTACGTGGTTGAAATCCCCGAAGAAGGAAATAGTCCACGATCCTAGCTAACATGGCCACTTGAGGCAATATATTAATGCAAAAAAAAACATTTTGCAAGAGAGTTTTTCACAATCGATCATCAACAAATGACCCTCCATGCTCTTTAAATAGAGATCAAGAACCAATAAGGTGTTAAGCCATGAATCAATGTAGTTGTTAAGATTGAGGATAATATGATTCATTGGATCACTCTATGGCTAAAACATATTGTGACTGTCAAATTACATAACTACAAATGCATACTAAAGAAACACACTAAGAAACACATTTCTTCCTAAAGACATATTAGACCAAGTTAAACTTAACTAACTCCTAAGTGTCTAAACATCCTAACATTACTGAGTATTATAACGATTCCTAATGTCTATTATGGTAGCTCATGCATATATCTCTCTTCATCCTCATATTTGTCCTAAGGATGAACAATCAACTTCCTCTTTTAATTATAAAAAATTAACTAGTTAACTAACTTAACTATCATTCACTAGTTAATTAATTGACCACAATTAAATATAATTAACTATGTTAACCATGTTCAACTACAATTAATTATCATTTCCCATAGTTTACCATCTTCCTCCTTATATTAACTATCCTCCGTATTTTAACTATCACTATTGGCTATAATTCCCCATTTATTCTATAGAATCTTATCACTAATGGTTATAATTCCCCATTATATAGAATCTGCCTCCTAACTATCACTATTGAATATGGGACAATGAAATAATCCCCCATTTATTCTATAGGATATGGGATAATAAAATTATAATGACAACTTCGAATGTTCCCAATACCACGTGTTCATCCAAAAGCAACAGTCGTACAAGAGGTTCTTATTTTCCAAAGGTTCTTTAGATTTCATTTCACTAAGCAGATCTTTCAATGCGTCGAACGTTCCATTGTTCTTCGCCGACCAATCTCATTTCAAATCTATGACAATGTTACTTTTACATCCAAATGTCCATGCATATTTTATTTTAATAATTATATTAAGTGCGTTACCAAGCAATAGATATAAATAAATAATTTTAAAAAGAAAAATCAAAATGCATGGATTAGTAAAATGCTAAAGTGAATAAAGCCCATTGATTTTCTAGAAAATGGGGCAGGTGAAGTGTATCTTCTTCCTTCATAAAGCCCATTGACTTTCTAGAAAATGGGGCAGGTGAAGTGTATCTTCTTCCTTCATATGTGTCATGCATGTTTTAAATAGACAATATTATATACTAAATAGTTGACAATGTTGATATAAGATTTAAAAATTGTTAATAACCTCACAATTATATATATATAATAATAATAATAATCTATTTTTAAGATCACGACCAAGTCAACACATCAAATTGGTGTATGAGACTCCTTGTTTGTGGGACAAGGGACCCCCCTTCGCCCAACGATTTGACTGGTAAAGTCTACGAAAGTACACATACCCTACCCCCCTCTGGATTTGAACCTGTGACCTTTTAAGAGGAAACACATGTTCTTAACCATTAGGCCCACTCAGACTATATAATTGTGAGGTTATCAACAATTTTTGAATCCTATATCAATGTTGTCACCTATATATATTACATCATATATAATATCATTTTACAACATATTTCAATCATCATATAAAATATGATTTCAACACTAAATGGAGGATAACATCAACAATTAAACCATTCCAATATTCAACAAGACAACATAAAGTTGGCATGGGCACTTTCTTTAATGAGGATTCTCAACTTTCTTTACAACTATAACATTGGATGTCATATATACTTTATATATAATGTTATATATACTTATATATATTTATAGGTAAAATTTGTTTCATATTTATAGATATAATTGTATAAGTATGAAGATAAACTTTAAGACATATTTTCATGATTGTAGAAAACTTTTTTTTATAAGAATTGGGAGACATGTTATTAAAAAAACATGGGTGATCGCAACTCACCAAGGAGTACATCAAAGTTCAAAAATCTCATAGGCATATTAAAACAATTTAGAAGGTCTACTTCTGAACTAGCTAACCAATATTCAGTTTGAGCTTCACTAGCTTTCATTACATTACAAAATTTGCAATTCGCTCTTCTATAAAAGAGGCCTAATATGCATATATATTTAAAAAACATTAGATACCCAGTGGAGGTGGGTCTGTGTTGGGCGCAAGCCTATTTTGAGAAGAAAGTTTATTATGAGTGCAGATCTATTTTTGGAGAAAATATCTATTTTGGGAAAGACCTAATTTTGGAAAGGAAGACCTAATTTTGGAGCACGGGCAACAGGTGGCAGGAAAAGCAACATGCGAGAGGAAAAGCAATGTGGCACACAGGAAGGAAAGCCTAACCATGATAGGGTTAGGGTTTTTGATAAAGATTGTAATGGCTATAATCCTGAAAAATAGTATAAATAAGAACCTAGGAGGTCTAGAAGGGGGGATGCCAACTGAGGATGTTAAGGATTTTTATGCAGTTGATTGTAATAGGTCTTGTAGAAGAGTAGAATAAGCTAGAGTTGAGGGTTAGGTCACAGGATGAGGAGTTTGGTGTGATCTAGTCTGCCTCACAGAGGGTCCTTAACCCATCTCGATTGTATTACTGAAGATTTAATGTGCACACTATAAGATTTTGCAACATATTAAATAAAAGAGCAGAGAAGCCAAAGCTTTGTGGATGTAGCCCCAGGAGGGGGTGAACCATGATAAAAATTGTGTTATGTGTGATGTTTATTGAGTATTTACTTTCTGTTAATGATTAGCTTATGAATGAATGATTAACTAGATGTATTAGCATGCATGCATAAGGCTAAAGATGAATGAATCCTAGAAATACTTAAATTGAGAACAACCAGATATGCTCTTCTGGTCCACTGTGCTCCCTGCCCAATTATCATTGACATATCCCTACAATCTCATGTCTATACCAGAGGCATATCTCAGGCCATAACCAACTGTGCCTCATAGATATCTCAACACATGCTTCGCTGCTATCCAGTGTGTCTTTCTCGACTGACTCATAAATTGACTGAGTACACTCACTGCATAGCATATATTAGGTTTTGTGTTAACCAGATACATCAATGATCCAATCAGTTGTGTGTAAAGATGTGGATTAATCTCGCTTGAATCATAAGAATCCTCATTCATTTTCTTCAAATTCATCACGATCGGTGTAGGCATGGATCTACAGTATGTCATCCTGAATTTCTTCAATATCTCAAATATATATTTTCTTCGACTTAGGAAAATCTCATCAGTCCTCTGCCACACTTCTAGTCCCAAGAAGTAGTAAATCATACCAAGGTTCTTCATCTCGAATTCAGAAGCCAATGCATGCTTGCATTCAACAATAAGGCTTTCTGAACCGGCAAGGAATAATTCATCAACATATAGGACCAAAATTAGACACTAGTCACCAACAATGTGATAGTATAGGTTGGGATCAACAACACTCTTTTTGAAGTCCAAACTCATAAAGTATCCATCAAACTTCTCATACCACGCACGAGGTTCTTGCTTTAGTCGGTACAAAGCTTTCTTCAACCTGCATACATGAGACTCCTTCTCATGTGTCACGAATCCATCTCGCTACTTGATGTAAAATTCTTCCTTGATCTCACCATTGAGAAAGGTTGTCCTTACATCCATTTGATGTAGTCTCCAACCCATGGATGCAGCTAGGAAAATAATCGTATGGATGGAAGTGTATCGGGAAACAAGAGAAAATATCTCCTCATAATCTATTCCCTTCACCTGAGAGAATTCTTTAGCCATAAATATCGCTTTGTACTTCTCAACACTTCCATCGACTACATGTTTGATCTCATAGATCCACTTGGAAGTCACTACAGACTTCCCTTCTGGTCTTGGAACAATATCCCACACATCATTCATCATGACGGATTGATACTCTTCGGTCGTGGAATCTTGCCAAACCTGGCGATCTACTGCTTCTCCATGACAAGAAGGTCCAGTATCAATGATGTGGCTCACAGCTAAAAAATAGCTTGAAAATATCTATGGTCTCTTTCTCTCTCGAAATGCACCACGAGGAGCTGCATGTCCCTCTACCTCCTGCAGAGTCTATCGAGCCCATGCTGACCTCTTCTGGCCTACTACAATGTCTCTAGGAACATCAAATGGATCAATTGGATCTGTAACTGTCTCCCTCTGAACTACTGAAGGGGAAGAAGGTACTATCTCTTCCTTCTTCTCACTATCAATATCCATATGAGATTCTTTGGATCTTCGGAAGGCTATCTCTTCCTCAAAAGTGACATCTCTGCTAACCTCGATCTGTCTCTGACCAAGGATGTATATCCGATATGCCTTCGAAGATTCATTGTACCCCACAAATGTAACCTTTCTGCCAAAAGGGTCTAGCTTGGTCCTCTTCTCCTTTGGGTACATGAAAATATACTCGACACCCAAATATCCTGAAGTTTCCAACCTTAGGCTTCACTCTGGTGAAAGCTTTTTCGGAGTCATATTATTCAGAATCTTATGAGGAATCCTATTTTGAACGTACGTTGTTGTCATGGATGCCTCTGTCCACATAATCACAGGTAGATTCTAAACATGTATCATTTCTTTGGTTGCCTCAACAATAGTTCTGTTCTTTCTCTCTACAACCCCATTCTGCTGAGGATTATAAGGAACAATGTACTCCCTTTTGATCCCTGCCTCAATACATAAATCATTGAAATCCATGGAGGTGTACTCTCCTCCATTATTTGATCTCATCACCTTGATCCTCCTCTCGTCCATATTCTCAACCTGAGCTTTTAACTCTTGAAATATCACAAGAACTCCATCCTCGGTATTCAAGAAGTAAATCCACGTCCTCCCAGAGTGATCATAAATGAAGAGCACATAGTACAAATATCCGTTCAAGGAAGCCATGGTCATGGGTCCACAATTTGTATGTATCAAGTTCAATATCCCCTTGGATCTACTGTCATTGCTCAAGAAGGACCCCTTGGCATTCTTTCCAAGAGCACAACCACAGAAAACACCATCATGCTCAATATGTATCTCTAGAAGGCCTGCCACCATATTCCCTAGAGAGGGAAGGTATTTATAATGTAAATGAGAAAGTCTTTTATGCCATAGGTCGCTCAAGTTGATAGTATCATGTAACAAGGCTTGGACTGGTCAGACAATCAATATGTACAAACTATTTTCTCGAACACCAATCACCCAGACATAATCCATGTGTGAGTTTTTGTGCCATGAAAGAACTTTTCCTTCAGAGAAGGTAACCTTGTAGCCTTTATCCTCTAAGGAAAAAACATAGACAAGGTTCCTTTTCATCCCAGGTACATATAGTACCTCACTCAATTGAAGTGGTATGTCAAAATCTAGTTGGAAGGTAGAAGTTCCAACTCCTTTCACAATATATCTGGAATTATCACCAAGTACAACATGTAGACGAGACTCTTTCTCAACAAGGTCTATAAGATGTTCTCTATCCAGTCATGTGCCTAGAGGCACCATTGTCAATCAACCAAATATCACTATCTGTAGGAACCGTACCTGAGAGTGCTGATATGAAGAAGAATGCTTCATCTTTTATGTCTCATCTCTCTAATGTGGTTCTAGATCAACATCGACAATAGATGAATGTTGTCCTTCTTTCTTCTTGGTAGGACAATTTCTCGCAATGTGTCCATACTTGTCACATCTGAAACATTTAATCTTTGAATTGTCTTTTCTATGTTCATGACCTGAAGTTGCTAAAGTTTTCTTGTCTTTGAATGCTTTGCTAAAAATTCTTCTATTCCTTCTGCCTCTCTTTGCATGGGCAACGAGAGCTTGATTTTCATCATGATGGGAGTCTTGCACTCCTCTAGCTATAAGTCTAGTTTCCTCCTGAGTGCAGTCTGTCCATAGACGATCAAACTCAGGTAAATATTCTCTTCCACTGATACTTTGAAGGAATGGTTCCTAATGTCTTGTAAGAGCATTGAGAGTAATCATGACAAGTTCTCTATCTGTTATGGTTTCTCCAATGCACCTAGCTAAATCTCTGATCTCTGAGATCTTCATGAAGAAAGTGGCAATGGTTTCAGCTTTCATCATATCGATATTTTAAAGCTGGTGCTTCAATGTAAGAGCTATGTTTTTGTAGTTACTTTTAAACATCTTCTTCAATGCATCATACATTTCATAAGTTGTCTTCAGGGTAGATATGTGAGGTAGTAGATGATCTCTCACTGAATAGATGATTATCTTCCTTTCTTTGACATCGTCTTCCTTCCAATCAATCTTCTCTTCATCGATAGCTGTTGTTGGTAGAGTATTTTCTATCAAAATCAATAGGTCATCCTCTTCTAGAGTGATTTATAGTCTTGATTTCCAAGAGTTGAAGTTGCTTGTTCCATCAAGCCTATCTTCCACCAAAGTTTTGTTTCTCATGGCTTGCAAATTCTTCACAAACCCTAACGGTTAGGGTAGAAAACCTAACGGCTAGGATAGGATATAAAACCTAGGTTTCGTTGGACTTATGAATGCCAAAAATAATCCTTGGAGAGTAAAAAATAACCTCAGCAAGTTTGCAAGAATAGCCCAACAAGCTGCAGAAACCCTAAAACCGAAATTCTATAGAAACCCTATAAACCCTAGGGGCCAAAAATCAAAATTTCTCCGATTTGCAATCTAAGAGTTGTAGGAGGTGCATTGAGCTAGGCCGTACACATATGTGCAATAATTAGGCCCAACATTCAAGGGGAAAATGCAAAAACTAGCAGGATGAAGAGGGTCGTTTTTGTAGTTGCAACATGAAGGTGACAACTAACTCTTCAATGGCTTGTGCAATGGTTCTTCAGGAACTCTGCTCTGATACCATGTTGATTTTTTATTTTTTTCAGAGCTTAGCTCAAGCACATGTATTTTATTTCAATTTAGCATGAACTTGAACCATAAACAATGCAACAATACCATAAAAAATAGTTGCAGTAATCAAGATCACAAGAAGAATAATCATGCACAATAACACAAGAGTTTATCCTGGGAAAATCCTTCTCAATCAAGGGAAAAACCCATCAATCCTTTGCTATAGAGTCAAGAGAAGATACCGCACACCATAAACCCTAGAGCACACAAGAGGGTTCTCTATGACCTTGAAACTTGTGCTTAAGATAAGTGCGCACTTCAGCCGTACACTTAGCTTGAGAGAATGTTACAATGAAGTGTGTGAGAGTGATCCAAAATGGGGATTTACTCTCTTATTTATACAATACCTAACACAATAATGGGTGTGTCTATTGGCACAATAGGGACGACTTCTATAACTCAATGATATAATTAATCTTTACACAAATATTAATTATCTTTACATTGTGGGGTCGACTTGTACCCTTTACACAATTAGGGTTACATAGTAAAACTTACACTTAGACAATATAGCAAGGGATCCACACATCCTCTAGTGCTTAACCACTAGGGACACGTCCACCTATGCTCAACCATAGGGACGTCACTATCAACAGATCAACTCAACTAAGTCCATAGGAGCACCATTTGGAGAGCCATCTCAAGTCGAATCAACTAAGTCCATATGAGTTTGAAAGGAGACCATCTCAAGTCGTCTCAACTCAGTCCAGAGGAGAATGACAGGAGACCACATGACATATCAACTAAGTCTAGAGGAGTGTGACACAACCATCACATCGACTCTCTCACAAGTCGTCTCAACTCAGTCCAGAGGAGAACGACCAAAAGAATATCTCATGAAGCTGCAATCAACAACAACCAAGAGGGCCGATAGTGTTAGAGGGTTTTGTTGGAACCTGTTGAGATCCGAACCTGGGTCAAATAAAGAACAAGTAATAAGAGAAAGAGAGAATAAACCAAAAAATGGTTCCGTTTCCAGCTGGAACTGCACAGGATTGAGTGGACGGGATCTGTGGAAGAAACGCGTGGAGGATGAAAGTATAGAAGGGAATGATCAGGCCATGGAATCCAACAAAGGCGGAGATCGAAAGATGGTTGAAAACAAAGGAACTTTATTTTGGACAGAAGAACAACAAAAAACCTAAGTTAACACTGCGCAAATATCTCGACAAATACATGTTTAGTGACTTGCATGAGGTATTGTTCTGTGATTTCCCGCATTTGTTGCAGGAGTGGTTATTGATATTAAAGGAAAACCACCCTACAAATTGAATCAGACAACTGGAGTGGAATCCTGTGGAGATCATGCAGTCACAACAAGTTAATAAAAAATTTATGCACACAGTAGATTGTTGGTTAGACAGTATTATTGCAGGTGTTATCACTCCAAGAAACCCTCTGTGGTTGCAAACCAAAGGTGCTTGGTAACTTAATAGATGAATGTTTTTTGTGTTTTGTAAAGTTGGATCAATGGGACAACTCGATACAGCTAATAACATTCAAACATAAATATGATAAACAAATAGACAGTGCTCTCCAAGATTGGTTAAACAGTAAGGTAGCTTTCAGTGGATGAAGAAATGATTGCTC
>JASDQU010378426.1:0-11182 GCA_032191745.1 Picea mariana | reverse complement strand
TATCTGGGATCAACCAATTTACAATAATTTTATATTTCTTAGGTCAATACATAATTCACATCCTCTAACTACAAAATCCATACATAACAATAATTGTTTTCCAAGCTCATATTTCTTCATGTTGGCTTGCAATTAATTGTGTTGAAGGGTTAAAAATATCATCTCCAAATGTTTCAAATGATCTTCCCAAATCTTTCTAAAAGTCAAAATATCATCCAAGGAGGCTACAATAAAGAAGTTCGATAAATGGTCTTAAGATATGATCCGTAAATCTTAGAAGTGTTGTCATAGTATTGTGTAATATAAATTGCATAATGAATCACTCATGCAATCCATGTGTTTACTTGAAAGTAATATTCCAAATTATTCTTTGTATATATTGTCATATTGGTATCCTTACTTCTAATCCAACTTCATGATAACACATGCTTACAATATTTGGTTGATTAGTGCCTTGATTATTTGTAGGGGATATATATATTACAATATATTAGAATATTAGAATATTACAATGTAATAGTAATGCCATATTACAGTGTAATATGGCATTACCATATTACATTGTAATATGGCATACAATATGGTATACAATGTAATATGGTAATACCATATTTCATGTAATTTATTTTTTTTTAAACTCAAAGTCATCGACGCAACTTCGTCGCAATTTGCCACGAATTTTTGTCGCATATACAACATGTGCGTTGTAAATCTAGTTTTGAGATATTGCACTCGTCAATATTACCATGAATTTTTGTCGCAAGTTGCGACGGGCTTTCATCGCACATTCAGCAACTACGTCGTAAGTTATTGGCTTGACATAACTTTTTGTCTCAATTGCGACGAAGTTTCGTCGTAATTGCCACATTTCTTCTTTGTTATTGCGATGAAATTTCATCGTAATTGCGACGATGCATAAAGTCAACCAATATTGAAGGTGGTGACACGTGGAGAGATAATTTCATTGATGTTTCCACGCACACCTGGATCGTCGATATTGTGACGAAATTATTTCGATGAAAAAAAATATCGGTTTTCATGGAAATTGCGACAGATAAGTGTGGCAATATCAACGAAAAACCGTTGCAAATTTGGTCATATGTACTAATGGAAGTTATGGGTGAAGGTAGATATATGATAATGCCTTTTATCCCCATTTTGTAGGATAACTAAGGAGATCATGTCTCGAGTCCCTCAGGTTGCAGATATGGAGTGCCGAGAGACTACATGCCTAGCAATATCCACTTGCATAGATTGAGACCCTCCTCACCACCATAGAGGTCGGGATTTTCAAATAGCAGCCACCACACCAACTAGCTTCTGAGAGGCACTGGGCCTTGCTCCATGAGGTACAAGTCAAGTATTATGGTGATTTTCATTTCAATATTCGAGGCATTTTGAGTATGATGTATCTTAGACTGCTTTAGATTTCATGACATATGCTTGAACATTATTCCTCTTGCCCTATTTCACCTTGGTGGTTGACATTGCACCCTGTTAAGTGGTATTCCTTGGGAATGGGTTTTCTACTAGTAAATCCATTGAATATTCATTGTACCATTCCCAACCATACTTACCATTTTCCATCACCTAAAACCCTCCCATTTCCTTGTCTCTTGGGATTATAGGGTGTATTGACCCAAGAAGGGGTTGTCCCTCATTCTATGGGAAGAAGGGGCTCAAGGTCCAAAGCAATTGATGTTGGTTAAAAATATAAAATCCTATTTATATAGACCTTCCATATGCTTCACCCAGGGATCCCCCAAGAAAGCAATGAAACACTTCTCTATATGAAAAGGGGGACCCACAAGAATAAATTATTATGAATGCTTAAAGGATTAGGTAGAGGATGGGAGATCTCATCACAAGCCAATCTATCATGATCATGGGTATCTAGTGGTATGACATTACCATCATCTCGTCACCAAGCCAGGGTAATGCTCTCAATTGCATGGCTGAGATAAAGGGGGCCTCATCATGAGCCAACCTTCTCATTTTCACAAGATACTTGTGAGTTACACTATCGTTATTTGGACACCATGCTAGGACAGTGGCCTTCAACTCATTCCTTAAAACATTAAAGAAACAAATAATGGAAAGAAGATGGACTTGGAAAAAGTGCATTGCAAACAAAGGTGCTACACACCCTCTACAAAGGCACCCATGAATGAGACACTACAACCCTTTATATGTCATGAACCCCATGCCCAGTGAGTCTTGATCCATAACCACTTCATCTACTTCACATGAATTAGAGAGGTATCACTTGGGAAACACTCCTTGACCTAGGTAAAGATCTACCCAATAGGACACCTCATCAACTCTCCCATATCCAAGCTTAGCAAGTTGCATAATGTCTTTGAGCACTTATTTGTTTGACTAGGTAATCTTTGTTGCACATGCTTAGGTGGCTCATTTATTGATTTTATTTAATCACCATTATATTATGACTTGAGATCCTTGGAGTGCATGCTTATTTATCTTTGCAGGTCCTAGTTGGTGGACAATTTTGGAAGAACAAGCCTAGCTTGGGCTTCCTTGGGGATTCAATCCCACAGGTTGGATTCCAAGGGCCCACATGTAGAATGATAGAGACAAAATTTTGGAGGCCTAGAAGACAACCTAGAAGATATGACCTAGCCCTCACATGCCAAACGTGTTTCCTAGGAGAGGAAAAACATCATCTTTGGAGGCTTGACGTCACCTAGAGGGGCTAGGGTTTGGTGGTGAAGTTAATGTTCATTAACATATGGACATGTTGAAGGGAAGAAGGATTTGACCATGAGGAGATGGCTTAGATGATTCACATATGGCCTTTCCAGGCCTAACTATGCATCCCCAACTTCAACGACTTGCTCCTAGTGTCAAAATGTCTTCCTAAAGGGAGGACGTCTTCTTACTTTAGGGTTTTCTTTTGTGCAAAAGTAGAATTTAAGTGAATTGTTTAATATTATTTTGTTGCAAGGGGTAAGATAAGGGTTGTGGACCCTTACCTTATGTTTTACCCTTGCTAACGTGGACAAAATATGTGAATGACATTTTGTATAAATAGAGATCATAAGATCTCATTTTAAATCATATCTCTCCCATTTGGAGAGGCCTTAGACTGAAATTTTCGTTATCTTTGGATATTTATCTCTTGTAATCTTGTGTATGGCTATATTTCTTGGATATTGGTTGGTGGAGGTATGCGCTAGCCTTGGAAGGATTTTCTCTTGCTATTGTGGTGGTTCATCTTAGCATCTTTTCCTTGAATTAGTAAGAAAATATGCATTGTGTTATCATTTGTGTTTCAAGTCAAAGTTGATTGTTGCTAGAGCTAGGTGGGAAGTATAAGGGCATACACCCCCACCTTAGTCTCCATAATAATTTTTCTTAAGTATTGTTGATTTAACAAGGGTTTGCTAAGAGAAATATAAGTGCATACACTCTCTTAGTCTAAACCCTAGCTAGGGATACTTGCCTTGGGGAGTAAGAGGATTTACACCCCCAAGGAGGTAGTCCCTCTAACTTATTATTTTCTTGACTAAATTAAACCAATCATTAAAGGCACTAGTCATCATTTGTTGCATTGGAGAAATAAATTGTTTCCTTAGTAAACGTGAAAACTTGAGATCTTCAAGTTCTCTCACTTGAATTTTGTTCTTTGAGCCCTAGGATCTCTTTCCTCATTGAGGTGTTCCCTCTCTCCTACTAAACCTTGTTGATGTTAAAAAACTAACCCTATAAACATAAGGTTGCAGAAACCCTAATTGTTCTAACCCTAATATCTCACAAACTAACCCTAGACTTAAGCTAAAACTTTTCCCTCATATTCTACTTGCTATAACACACTTTTTGGTCAACTTTTGGGAAAGTTTCATTGGGTATTTTTGCTGCTATAATACATTGTATGTTACAGCCATAAGGATGATAAATTCTTTGCAGAAATGTTTTATAACATCCTTGCTTGACTGCTCAAGTTTCATACTATTGTGTGCAAGCTATATTAGTCATTGTTGGCTCACCTATTGCATATTTAAATTAATTTGTAGCAGCTTTACTTGCAGCCTATGTTATCATTATATTATTGATAATTAATATTGTTTGATCGCTACAAATTAGGGACATAAATCTTAAATTTATTTCCCACCTTACATACTATATGAAAGTGTGGCTTTTTGTGTGTCTTGGGCAGGTACAATCACTTTTGCAGGTACCCAAAGACTTGGTAACTTTAAACCACCCATAGACGAGTCATAAAGGACACTTTACTATTCCATAATTGACCTTTAGGGGGATACTTCTCTTCCTTCCATTCCATCTGTCTCAATCCCCCTATGGTCATCGGGATCGCCTCCCTAGAGTGACCTAGTCACCCTTGAAGCGTGAGACCTATATCAAGGTGACATTGGGTATAGTGTCCCTTAGTTGTCGCCACTTGGTGGTTGGGTCGGGCTTTTACCAACCTACAATTTGTGCAATAACAAGGCCAAGACAATTGGAGATAAAGGGAGAAGTTAAAGGGAGAAGATGGAATTTTTACAGATGGAAAAGGAAAAGGTTGCTAATTAAATGATGATTCACGTAAGAGAGTTATTCCCTACCCTTGATGATGAAGAGGTGCTTGAAGGATAGATATATGAAGAAAGTTACCAAGAATATTTTGATGAAGATCCGGACGAGACATTTGATGAAGAAGAAGAGCTCATATATTCCCTTCTATTTGATGAAGACATCTAGGCCTTTGTTCCTCCTGCACATCAAGAAGAGAACATGATGAGTTATAATACTTTTGAAGATCTTGATGACACTTTGTTTCGTGAATTTGGAAGTGAAGAGGTGTTAGAGGAGCCCATGGATGTGAAAGATATTTATGAAAAAAGTCACATAAAGCACTCTCCATTAAGATACAAGCCTTGTGTGATGAAGAGGGGATGAAGGAGCATGCACATGAAGAGAAAAAAGAATCTCGATGAAGCACAACATGTTGAGGCATCATTATCTTTGCTCCTGCTTGATGTAGTTGAGTTTGTCCGGTTGTGCTCTCCTCCTGTTCATGAAGTTCAAGAAGCAACTAGCCTCAATGATGAATTTGAGGAGCTTGTTGAAGATGTCTCTGTCTCTACTCCTCTTGCACACGAAGACAAAGAGACGGTCACTTTTGTTGGTGGTCTTGTGAGAGAACCTTTACGTATGGTTGATGAGCATATAGACACTTTCATACAGACTGGAAGATGTAGGTCATATTTTGGTCATCTCATTTTCGATAGAGACCCCATTTACAACATTTAGGGTAGCCCTTAAGAAAAGGAGTTTGAGTTGTCATATTTAGAGGACTAATTTTCATGTGTATATGATTTATATGTTTGGGATCCTGATGATGACATGATTACAGATTTATTCGAGGAATATTAGCCACTTTCTTCCTCTGTATTAGAGGAATAGCAGGACGTGTCCACTTCATAGCGATCAAAGGCTCACTCTACAAAGAGGAAGTACATTCATATTGAGGATTTCTACAGGGATTCAAATATAAAGAGGGAATGATTTTCTCTTCCTAGACCTGATCTTGTCCCTCACCTCATTTTCTCTTCTTAGGAAAATCATGAGGTATTCTTGGGACCTCTCATATCTTCTCGGTCTTCAAGAAGCAACGATCATGTTCAGGAGGATGAAGATGACCCTTCGTCTACATATAATAGCCCCCTTCAAATATGGATTCATAGAGCTTGTGGCTATCACTTCAGGAAGGATTCCTTGCATGATCATAGTTGCAGATATTCTTTTCAGTAGGATTTTCTCCCCCCCACCCATCTCCATGAGTTTCATTTCATGATTGATTATATATCTATTTATGCTCATGATCATTACGTGCTTGAATTATCTTTTTTGTTTTACATAATCAAACATGGGGGGATATACTTTGATGGAATGATTAGATGGTTGCACTAGTTGTATGACTTCACCTGACATCATCTATTGCTTGATCTTCAGGGCCCTGAGGCCCCCAGGTAAGTATGTAAGTCATTTTGATTTCTCGCATATGCATCTTGAATTGTCATTATAGTTTAGATGCATTTCATGTTTCATTTTACTCTACTTGCATATTGATTTCATGCTTAGTTTATAAGTTTTTGAGAAAATGTTAAAATTTACCTTTCTAGATTAGTCGTTTTTGGATTTTTTATATGGACGAAGGATGATAGCACCACCCTAAATTCTATAATGTTTTTGTCCAATTTTTTTCAGGCACATGTCTACCCGAAGATGTTGTGTTTCTCATGCACTCTACGGTGAGAACATGTCCCCAAGTACGAGCCAAATGTCATCCCCATTTTGTGGGATAACTAAGGAGATCATGTCCTGAGGCCCTCAGGTTGCAGATATGGAGTGTCGAGAGACTACATGATCAACAATATCCACTTGCACAGATGGAGACCCTTCTCACCACCACCGATGTCAGGATTTTCAGATAGCATCCACCACACCAACTAGCTTCCAAGAGGCACTAGGCCTTTCTTCATGAAGTACAAGTCGGGCATTATGGTGAGTGTCACTTCAATATTTGAGGCATTTTGAGTAAATTTTATCTTATATTGCTTTAGATTTCATGACATATGCTTGGACATTATGCATTTTTCTTGTTTCACCTTGGTGGTTGACATTGCGCCCTAGTAAGTGGTCTTCCTCGGGAATGGGTATGTTACTATGAACTCCCTTGAAAACCCATCATACCATTCCCAGCCATACTTATCACTTTCCATCACCTAAAACCCCCCCATTTCCTTATCTCTTGGGATTTTAGAGTGTATTGACCCAAGAAGGGGTTGTCCCTCATTCTATGGGAAGAAGGGGCTAAAGGTCCAAAGGGATTGATGTTGGATAAAAAGATAAAATCCTATTTATATATACCTTCCAAATTCTTCGCCCAAGGATCCCCCGAGAAAGCAATTTAATGTTTCTCTGTAAGAAAATGGGGACCCATGAGAATAAATGATTATGAATGCTTAAAGGGTTAGTTGGAGGATAAAAGGTCTCATCACGAGCCGACCTATCATGATCATGGGTATCTAGTGGTATGACATTACCATCATCTGGTCACCAAGCTAGGGAAATATCTCTCAGTTGCATGGTTGAGAGAAAGGGGGTCTCATCATGAGCCAACCTTTCCATTTCTGCAAGATACTTGTGAGTAACATTTTAATTATTTGGACACCACGCCATGACAATGGCCTTCAACTCATTCCTTAAAACATGACAGAAACAAAGAATGGAAAGAAGATGGGCTTGGAAAAAGTGCATTGCAAATGAAGGTTCCACACACCCTCTACAAAGGCACCCATGAATGAGACACTACAACGCCTTGTATGTCATGAACCCCATGCTTAGTGAGTCTTGATCCATAACCACTTCATCTACTTCACATGGCTATGAGAGGGGTCACTTGGGAAACACTCCTTGACCTAGGGAAAGAACTACCCAATAGGACACCTCGTTAACCCTCCCATATCCAAGCTTGGCAAGTTGCATAATGTATTTGAGAACTTATTTGTTTGACTAGGTAATCTTTGTTGCACATGCTTAGGTGGATCATTTATTGATTTGATTTACTCACCATGATATTATGACTTGAGATCCTCGGAGGGCATGCTTATTTGTCTTTGCAGGACCTAGTTGGTGGACGATTTTGGAAGAACAAGCCTAGCTTGGGATTCCTTGGGGAGTCAAGGCCACAGGTTGGATTCCAAGGGCCCACATGCCAGATGATAGATACAAATTTTTGGAGGCCTAGAAGACAACCTAGAATATATGACCTAGCCCTCACATGCCAAACGTTTTTCCTAGGAGAGGCAAAATGTCATATATGGAGGCTTGACGTCACCTAGAGGGGCTAGTGTCCTCTAAGTGATGAAACAAATACTTTATACTGTGGCTATTGATTAATATTATTATATTGACTACAAAAGGACATTTTATTGTAGTACATATTCTTGTTGCAGAGACACCACACCAGCCCACCCACTTTTAGAACCTGAACCGCCAAACTAAGGAGAATTTTTGAACTCCTTCACTCATGGGCAGGTTCACTCATAGGCAGGCAGGCAGAGTCAGCTCTATTGAACGTACTTACACCATTTTACGTACTGCCATTTCTCAGTCTCAACTTTATAAGTATCACTATTGATAAGAGGGACCAGAGTGGTGAATTTATTGTTCATTGACACATGGACGTTTTGAAGGGAATAAAGTTTTGACCATGAGGATATGGATTATATGATTGACATGTGGCCTTTGGAGGCCTGACTATGCATCCCCAACTCCAACAACTTGCTCCTAGTTTCAAAACGTTTCCCTAAAGGGAGGATTTCTTCTTAATTTAGGGTTTTCTTTTGTGCAAAAGGAAATTTTAAGTGAATTGTTTAATATTATTTTGTTTCAAGGGGTAAGATAAGGGTTGTGGACCCCGTATATTATGTTTTACCCTTGCTAATGTGGAAAAACTATGTGAATGACATTTTGTATAAATAGAGATCATAAGATCTCATTTTAAATCATATCTCTCCCATTTGGAGAGGCCTTGGACTAAAATTTTCTCTATCTTTGGCTATTTCTCTCTTGTGATCTTATGTATGGCTATCTTTCTTGGATATTGGTTAGTGGAGGTATGCACTAGCCTTGGAAGGATTTTATATAGTTGTTGTGGTGGTTCATCTTAGCATCTTTTCCTTGAATTGGTAAGAATATGCATTGTGTTATCATTTGTGTTTCAAGTCAAGGTTGATTGTTGTTAGAGCTAGGTGGGAAGTTAAGGGCATACACCCCCACCTTAGACTCCATCATAATTTTTATTAAGTATTGTTGATTTAACAATGGGTTTCTAAGAGAAGTATAAGTGCATACACCCTATTAGTCTAAACCCTAGCTAGGGATACTTGCCTTGGGGAATAGGAGGATTTACACCGCCAAGGAAGTAGTACCTCTAGATTATTATTTTCTAGACTCCATTAACCCAATCATTAAAGGAACTAGTCATCACTTGTTGCATTGGAGAAATCAATTGTTACCTTAGTAAACATGAAAACTTGAGGTCTTCAAGTTCTCTCACCTGGATTTTGTTCTTTGAGACCTAGGCTCTCTTGCCTTAATGAGGCATCCCATCCCTCCTACTAAACCTTTATGCTTTTAACAAAATAACCCTACAACCATAAGGCTACATAAACCCTAACTGTTCTAACCCTAATATCTCACAAATTAACCCTAGACTTAAGCTAAAACTTTGCCCTCATATTCTACTTTCTATAGCACACTTTTTGGTCAACTTTTGGGAAAGTTTCATTGGATAATTTTGCTGCTGTAATACATTATATTTTACAACCATAAGGCTGATAAATTCTCTGCATAAATGTTTTATAACAACCTTGTTTGACTTCTCAAGTTTCATATTATTTTGTGCAAGCTATATCAGTCATTGTCGGTTCACCTATTGTATATTTAAATGAACTTGTAGCAGATTTAATTGCAAGCTATGTTATCATTATATTGCTGATAAGTAATATTATTTGATCGCTACAAATTAGGGACAACAAACTTAACTTGCTTTCCCACCTAACATATTATATGCAAGTGTGGATTTTCTTGTGTCTTGGGCATGTACAATCACTTTTGCACGTGCCCAAAGGCTTGGAAACTTTAAACCACCTAGAGAAAAGTAATAAAAGCCACTTTCCTCTTCCATAATTGGCCTTTAGGGGGGTACTTCTCTTCCTTCCCTTCCATCTATCTCAATACCCCCAAGGTCACCAGGATCGCCTCCCTAGAGTGACCTAGTCACCCTTGAAGCGTGGGACCTATATCGAGGTGACATTGGGTGTAATGTCCCTTAGTTGTCGCCACTTGGTGGTTGGGTCGGGCTTTAACCAACCTACAATTTGTGAAATAACAAGGCCAAGACAATTGGAGATATAGGGAGAAGTTAAAGCACTGTCAAGGGGTTGGGGCTTGATCTCGTGTTAGATATAGGCCCATCATTAGTAGGTATAAAATCCATTATTCATCATGCTTAAGTTAAATCCTAGAAGGAGATTCAATAGGGGAAGCATAAATCCATCAAGGGGGTCCTTAGAGCAGGATAGAATCCCCATGGGGTTCCCAAATTATTATATTGTCCTTTCAAATCTATGGTATTGGTAGTCCCTCTAAGAGACTTGACATTGCTAGGTTGGTGGAAATGTGAAGTATGATGTCCTTCTAACTCAAGAAACCATAGGAGAAGGTCACAAGATCATTGGGGGTTGAGGGGTGTTATTGAAGGATTAACAGTTTAGGTTTTAGACACTAAGGGAAAATCAAGGGGTTTATTAACTAGTTGGAATAAGTCATTTTCCCTGTTGAGTTGCTATGTTATTGATTTGGGTATATGGATTGAACTCATGTTTGAAGGTTTCAAACAAAAATTCATAACCATAAATTGGTATGGGGCTTATGAGGATAGATAGGATTTTGAGAAGTTTTTTTATGAGAGATGTATTAAAGAGGAAAGGGTTATAATATGGAGGGATTTTACTTTTACCTTGAGTATATTATTGGTGTGGGGGCTAAATTCTAGTTTGGATAGATTGGTCATTTTCCTCAAACATAAGATAGATGAGGCTACATTATTTGATATAGAGCCTCTTAAATTGATGCTCACTTGGAGGAACAATAGAGGTGGGGAAGATATTGTTGGTAAATGCTTGGATAGATTTTTGGTTTCAGAGGTCATCGTGATTAAATATGAAAGTATTAGATATTGGGTCAAGACAGGAAGGGGACCTGTCCATATTCTTAATCTTCTTCTCATAGAAAACAAAATGACAGACCTTCTTTCCCTTTCAAGTTCAATCCAATGTGATTGGAGGAGGACTTGATGTCGTAAACAATAGTCAATAAGTTATGATCATGGGTTAGTGGAGTTATCAAGCTTCTAGTTTTTAGCTTCCTTGAAGAAAGTGAATGTAAGGTAGCTAGAGAGGTAGTGGAGGGGGACCAGAGGGCCCATAGTGATAATAGTGGAGGTCATTCAATGTAAGGTGGACTAGGTCCACTATATTATTAAATAAGTCCCACTATGGTAGTTAGATATAATAAATGGGTAATTAGATATAATAAATGTAAGAGGACTTCTTAGAAGGTTCTACTTCTAGAAGATTCCTCCTCTAGA
>JASDQU010378425.1:944-11287 GCA_032191745.1 Picea mariana | reverse complement strand
TTGAGTTAAGTTTATTTTATTAGTTTCTATTTTCCTTAGTTTAGATCACTTAACTTAGATCAACTTTTCTCTTTGGTTCCCTTAGGAAACCTTAGAGCGGCCAATGGAGCCGTTAAAATCGTCAGGGTGGTCCATTCAAAACGGCTTGGGTTATTTAGACAACCCCGGACCGGTTCTACTCTCCCAGTTGACGGATGGACTATTTCACCCGTCAACAAGTATGATGCAGGAGCATCTCTCACGACAAGCGAGCCAGCGTGGAATGCAAGTGGACAGTTGGACAAGCCAGCACAAATTTTGAAATCACCATGGGAATTTGATGCATGATCTTAAATGTGATATTAAAGAAGAGGCGTACTCTTATATTGTAATCAGTCCTTGAGCGCCCTGCTCTCGTCTGAAGTAGATAGAGGCATTTATGTTGAGATGAAATAGGTAGATAAAATTTAATATTAGATTAGACAGTTTTAGAAGAAAAGAGGGAAATGGGATATAGACACCCTCATTGTGCATTGTAGCATAATTTTGAGCATTGAGAATAAGAGCATGCAGAGAACTATGTAAGAACACTCGTGTACCGATCTTGAATTAATAGAAGGAAATTGATTCAAATACATGGTTTTGTGCTTGTTCTCTATGTATGTATGATGAATTTTATGCTCATGAGTATTTACTTCTTATTATGCATTTGTTTTACATGCTATGTATGAATGATTTCTTGCTGAGTGTTTGAAATCTGAGAAAGGAAGTAGGAGAAATGAGTTTCAATTGTTTCTCTATCTGAGCAAGGATTCCTGCAAGGAGTGCGTTGACAGAAGGCTCAGATAGTTTAACTCTTGTTCTCGTTCACCCAGAAGTGAAATTGGGTTGTAGGAGCCGTGCAAGTAGTGCGCAGGCTAAGGAAAGTCTCAGTTGTGAATCTAAGCAGAGCATTGAAGGACTGCTACTGCAGGTGTGCACAGGGTCAAAGGAATTCAAGCACTCGAAGTGTTTGAAAATTGTCCTCAAGGAGTGCGTACAAGGACCCTCTTTGAGGCTCGAAGTTGTGAAAATCTCAGAAGGGATAAGACCTTCAAATCTGTTGAAGGGTTGCAGAGGAAGTTCGTGCCACGAAGTGTTCAAATAGGTGTCGCAAGTTTGCGTGCAAAAGGACAAATTATTGAGGAGGAACACTTGGTCCTCCCTAGAAATCATCAAAGGGAAGAGATCGACAGTCAGGAATCAGTGGGGAGGATTAGCGAAATCCCACCAGCTGTTAGATCTGCTAGAGAAGCAAGGAAGATACGATTATGTTCGAAGTTTAATCTCAAGGGATTGTGGACCGTCAGATCTGCACATAGTTACCCATCAACCACCCGATTTGGCAAGAGTTGCACAGGGTTTAAGCCTTTGTGAGCAGAAGGGAAAATCCAGGAATGCATCAGGAATTCAAAGGTCAAGAATTCAAGACCTTTTTGAGTCTCGCAGCAGTGAAGGGATCATAGCCATGGATCTCAGGTAATACATGTGTCGGTTGACCGCTCGATCGAAGGTTTGGTCATCGGGGTTCATACAAGTGGACTGGGTAGACTTTGCGTTTAGGTGAAGTCCGAGGTTTGATCTGAGCCGTCCATCAGTTTGGGACGTGTGTCGAAAGACCTCACAAGGTTGGGGTTCAGCGTATCGGAGGTCTCGAGGACATGATACTCTTGCAATTTGGAATCGCGAAATGCGATACCCCGACAGTGATAGAACAACGTGGGACCACAAGAGTCGGAGTGGAAGACAGGTGGCACAAGTTATCGGGGTTTCACAACGAGAAGTGAGAAACATTGACATCAGGATTCACGATCCTGCAAAGTCCGAAATCCCGATAGAAGTGATGGGAATTTGAAGGGACAACTCACGCGTGCATCAGAGTTTCGGCGTATCGGGCATCGGGAGTCAGAGAACTGAGCTGCTTGGCATTGCGAGTAGCGAAATTGCGATAGGAGAAGTCCCGACAGGAGAAGGTAAAGGTCAGCGTTGACTTATATCAGGTGTCAGGGATTCATGGAACCAATGCTCGACCATTGACCTCGCGATTCTGTGAAGTCCGATCTCCCGATAAGAAAAAAAAAGGGAGATCCCAAGAGAGAATTATGTGGGTGAAGATATCCCGATAGGGAATAGAGGAACTAATTAAGAGTTTTTTGGGCCGCAGGGAAAGAGAAGATCCTGTGAGCGAACGTGCTTGAGGAGCGTGCCTGCATCACTTTTGGGGTTGCGTTTGGAAGTATAATTAGTCGTCTTTCTTTGGCCTATTCCAAAAAATTGACATATATTTGTTTATGTAACATTCACATCCTTTTTACCAGGAAAACTGTTTTATTGAATTTGCCCATAGTTTCTATCTCCTCGACTTAATTTTCTTCTATTTTTCATTTTGTTGTTAGATTCCTATACAACTCAATTGAACGTACGTGTGGAGTTGAACTGAATCCACATTCAACAGTTTTAGTTGGTACATCAAACATATGATTCATCAATTAAAAGTAGCATTTTTGAACGTTGTTGAATAACATATTCTTAAATTGTCAATATAGTAGATTCAAGGACCTGATTAGATTCTAAAATCTCCATTTATAATAATTCAATGACCTGATTATATTCGAAACTCACCATTTATAATGATTGAAATTGTAGTTTGTGAGTAAAATAATTTCACAAAGGAATTTCTCACACATTTCTGCCAAAAAAACATGATCAGAAAGTGATAGAGTAAGTGCCCTTTATCCCAGGACCAGTTTTACGGCAATAGCCCTCTTTCTCCTTAGAAAGTAGTTGATAGAGCTCACTTGGAACTGGTCTAGAGGTAGCGCTTATGTCATTTATTTTGTTAATCATTTATCAGGGAGACCCTCCTTTGTTAGGCGAGAAACTCCATCTGAGTTAGCTCAGGTAAGGAGAACCTAAACTCCCTTCGCTACAGAAGATAACTAACATTCGTCTTCACTCCAAGAGGATTTAACAGGTCATGTACATTAGAAATACTGTTGTTAGGAGGGACGGTGCTGATAGTGATATCATCAAAAGGGATTGCCTCATCTTATATTTCCATACGAATTACCAGTTCATTTTCTTCGATATAAATGATTTAACACCAGTGATTTTGTAGGTTGTGAAATGTATGGAAATGGCTCAATCTCTTCTTTGAAAAGATATGGTTCCTTTTTGTTATGGTGTTCCAGTCTTTGTTGCTAGATCCTAATCATTTCCCCTCCCAGTTTCGACCTCCGCCCTTTAGATCCAATGCTTAATTGACCTGTTTCACTTAGCAAACAATTGGTAAATGAACTAAAGATTCAAAGCTCCTCTTGTCGGTTGGAGGCCTACCACCACTATATATTACTACAAAGCCAATTCACTGTGCATGTGCTCTTTTGATTATCACTCGAAAATGTGATGCAAGGTACCAGACCAACTAGCTCGGGATGATGACCATCCCAAGAACTGTCTAGCGCAGTGCTAATCTTTGGCTTGCTCCAACCCTGCTCGTTCACACAAGTGGAAAGTAATTTCACACATGTCAAATTTGTGCATGGAGGATGACACAAGGAAAGGAATTAGATTAACATGTCTCATTTGAAAAATCCCTTGGAAGTTTGAAGCATATATGTTGTAGTCTCCTGGAGTTTAGAGTTCAACAAAAGTTTGTTGTCAGAGGCAAATAGAGAATTCGGGACCCACATGAATCAAACCTTTTGAAACCCCATAAACCAAACTTTTCCTTCTGAGATGCCTGTTTCAGAACATTTTTAAATCCACTGGAACCACTTTTTGTGTAGGAAACACAAGGAAGCTCTAAGTCATTGAGGAACGATAATAAATATTTATTTATGGAGTAACCAAGCCAATTAATTCCAAAATATCTGATATCCCCTCACATAACATAGCTTAGATATTATTTACATTATGATTACATTGTCGTCCGTAGTCAATACAATATCCAATTATGAATATCTGGGTTCTGAATTACCTGAGCTCAGACAGGTAAGGACATGCAATGTTATTGATGGCTTTCATCATCTGCTCGAAGTAGGTCTAAGTGGATATTTTCTCTGCATTGATGCCACCTCGTATGGTACTATCTTTCTCATTGGGATACAATGCGAATGGCTATGTTACATCGCTTTGTTCCCCACGCCCCATGATTTTGAATGCCAGGTTGTTTTCTTAGCTCTTGTCGCCTTCCTGTAGGAAGATTTTAAAACACTAGTGAACTAAAAGCGACAAGCCCTTTATAGTTCAAGAAGTTGAGGAAAAATGCATGTGTAGGGAACAAATTCTAAATAAAATAAAAGGAATGAAAAAATCCTTAAAGACAAAATTTTTGTCTCGTTAATTCTGAGAGATAAACTCTATAAAATTGGATGAATGAAATGGTGTGTACCTATTGTTGTTGGCAAGTTGATTGATAAACCAGCCCCATAATTTTGTTTTTGAACTCCAAGAGGATTTTTATAGTGAGTCGTAAATGTATTAGTCCCAGTCTGAGTCTTGCTGCTAATCTGAGACATATTATTGCTATAGTACTGCTTGTAAAACACAAGTTAACGATGATGATCTGTATACGTATTTTCACTTTTTTGTAGTTGCGTCTTTTCACTTGTCTTTTAATGATGATGATCCCTATATGTATTTTCACTTGTCTGATGATGATCTATATATGTCTTTTCACTTGTCTGTAGTCGCAAATCTAAACAACAAGGTCCTCTACCTTCTTGGCAGGGACTTGTTGCTCTACAAACTGTCTTGTTTATTTACATACATTATCTTATATTTCACCTACTTCTTATTGTTATTAAGTCCTACATTTATCTCTTATCATATTCTCTCTTTTTCTTAATTTAAATTATTATTTCATCTTACATTTATCTCTAATCATATTCTCTCTTTTTCTTAATTTAAATTATTGTCACATGAATTCGATGATACTTATTTTCTTTTATTTCATTACCTCTACTTCCATAATTGATTTCTAGTACTATTCACTTACTTTTTTTTCTTCACAAAATTACTCTTTATGTTTATAAAAATATAAAATGTTTGAATACAAAGATATCAGCATCAAAAAGTCCATAATAACCGTGTAGAAAACATCTCGACGATTACAAACTTACAGAACTATAGGACATGGCAGTTACTGTCCAAACTTCCAAAAATAACTAGATCTGGATCCACTATGGACAAAACATTTACAAAAAAAAGATACTCTAGGTATACCCTCGCCAAAGGATAGATGGATCTCCAACGAACAACCCACATCAAAAAAATATGTAAACCAAAGACAACCCCGCTAGTAAAGGTCTTAAAACTGATGAGGCCCTTCATGGCCCTCTTCACACATAAAATAGACAATCTTCCCTGGGGCTTGATGGAGCGCACATTTTGATAGGTTGTCTGCAACTGTATTTCCTTCCCTATATACATGAGAAAAATATATTTTTTGAAATTTCTTTGTAATATCCCTGAGGCGGTCCTTCCAACATTCCAGTGCAGCCACCTGAAGACGTCCCTTACCTTTAAACCATTCAATGATGATTTTTGAGTCTTCCTAGACATGAATCTCCATAATAGTAAGGCAAGAGGCCAAAGTGAGAAGAGCCCAAGCTCCCAAGATCTTTGCTTTTGTGTTAGTACTAGGCCCATAGATGAAAAACCACTTGTAACATCTATGCTCACTAGCCCTAATAATCCCACCAGCTCCACAATTATTACCCGAAGAGTGGGAAGCCCCATTGAACAATCCCACCATGCCTCTCTCAGCATATGCAACAGTAATGTTCCTATAGCAGGCATCTTTCCTATTTTTTTTACAGTCCCCCATGGTGAAAATCAATAAGTAAACCACCTTTTGCACATTGGGATTGCAATCTTCAAACATAGCCAAATTCCTCTCCTTCCAGATAAACCAACAAATTACCATGGGAAAGCAAGGGTAGGATATGTTTTGTTCTTTCCAGGATTTAAAACACTCCGCAATTGAATTTCCAAACCACCTGCCGAAAAGTTTTAAATTTTTTGTTACCTTTTTTCCAGACTTCCATGGCGAATGAGCACTCCACAAATAAATGGTAGATAGACTCCATTCTTTATTTACATAAATGGAAAAAAAATGGTCCATGAAAACCCCCACGCTGAAGCAGATCCCAGGTGAGAATCTTATTCTCTGCCATTAACCAAGTGAATAGATGAATTTTTAAGGGACAAACCCGGGACCACATCGCTTTCCTCTAGCCTCCAATCACAAAGCACCAATTATTTTTTTCCAAGGCCTCATAAGATTTCTTAAGAGTTAATTGTCTCGATGAATCACCCCCCATACATATAAGCTCATATGGATTCTCTAATAACTGAACACCATTGTTAATGAGTGCACAACGGAAGGATTTCCATTCCAAGGAAAGACCCCCTTCTAACCCCAGAGAGGCTCTAGAGTGCCAATTTGTACCGATCAGCCCCACACATGCTTCACATTAAGCTTGGAATAAAAAATATATGCCTTTCCAGTTAAGTTCTAAGATCATCTCTTCGGTCAAAAAAACCCCTTCCCCCATCCCTAGTATGTGATCTTTAGCCAGCAGAATGTGATGACCAGATCCTGGTATCCAAGCTAACTAGTGTAAGACTATGTGTAAATATTTTAAAAGATGTTTCTAGGTCTAAGACCCTTTAACATCAACAACAATTATCGTGTACAGCTATCTATCAACAGATACAAAAGGAAAGTATTTATCCTTTAATATGTTATTCCATAATCCCTCTTGCATCAGTGCCCTCCAAAGTGTATTCGCCACCATATCCCTTCCAAAACTACCTAGATTCATCAATCCCCAACCTCCATGTTGTTTAGGACATGCAATAAGTTTCTAAGCACAAAGATGTATCTTCTTTTTCTTATTGCACCAAGACCAAAGGAAATCAAAGATAACCTGTCGAATTCTATGGAGGATAAGAGAAGGCAAGTTAGCAAGAGCCAACCAATAGAGGGGTTGGCTTTCTAAAACAACCTTGATAAGAACATAGCGACGCCCTATGGATAGCCACCTATTGCACCAGTGGTTAATCCGAGATTCATACTTGGCAATCAGCCAATGCCAATCCTCGGTTTTGTATCTATCGATCTTCAAATAATATCCAAGATACCTGAAACCAATAGAAAGATCAACAAAGTTATAATGAAAATTAGACTTTAAAATCTCTATATCTTGTTGTCACACACCGTGTTGCATCAATGATGTTTTCTTATCATTGATCTTGAGGCCAAAATCCCTACAGAAAGTTTCCAAAACTCTTTTATTTCCTTCCACTCGACAATGGAAGCTTTTGTCATAATAAGGATATCATCTACAAACAGTAGATGGAGTATCTTAAGAATCCTTGATACTTTTATTCCCGACAATAAGCCTTCCTCTTGGCTTGTTTTTAAGGCCAGACTCAAACCTTCCATAATTAAAATGAATAGCAAGGGCAACAATGTACACCCTGTCGCAATCCTCTCCCACTATTGAAAAAATCCGAAGGCTCACCATTGATTAATATAGAAAAGGTTTCTGATATGATACATCCCATTATCCACTTGGTCATTGGTAGGCTGAATCCACATTGAATCAATACCAACCTAAGAAAATCCCAACTGACACAATCATAGGATTTTTTCAAATCAATCTTTAGGATTAAGGATTGTAGATTTTTTTCTTTGATACTATGAAGACATTCCTGCGCTATCCCGATGACATTGATAATTTGTCTTCCTTTTAAAAAGACAAATTGTTCCTCGAATAAGACACAAGACATGATCGATCTAATGCACCTAGCAAAGGTTACACACAATTATCGGGTGAAACTCCTCAACGGTGCAAGACCATTAACCTTCGAGATGAGAGAAATAAAAGTCGATTTAAGAGCTCCATTTACTACTCCAGTCATATGAGACTCCTCAACTACATCCAATAAGTATTTTGCAATCAAATCATAAAAATGAAAATAGAATTCCACAGTTCACCCATTGAGGCCAGGACTCTTTTCTTTGGCGAAGCCCTTCAACACATCTAATACCTCCTCCTTTGTAACTAATTTTTCGAGCTAGATGACTTCCTTCTCACTTACCAACCTGAGATATAAATCGACTGATGCTACCTGATCCACTATCGTATTTAATCTTGGTTCATGATAGAAGGTACTGAAATATCTATGTGCTTCAAAATTTATAGCATCTTGACCATAGTGTTATTAAATCAACTCATCTTTGATCTCCCATAGATGTTTTTTATTCTACATGTAGCTGGAGAAATGATGAAAAAATTATTGTTCTTGTCCCCGATTTTAATCCACATCACCCTGCTTTTAAGGTGCCAACGCTCCTCCTCAGCCATAAGTAACTTGTTCCTTTCACTTTCAATATCTTTCAACTGAGATCTAAATTCATTACTTTTCTCATTTTCCAAGTATTGCTTAGAAAGGAGAGCAATCTCAGCTGCTAAATTTTTGAAATTTCAAAGTTCCTTTTTCTTTTTGTCAGCCAACCAAATATTAACCTGCACTTTTAACCAAGAGAGATTCCTACTCAGTCTTCTTTGATCTCCAACCTCCTCTGCTTCCTGATGAGAACCCCAAAATTCTCAAACTAAGTCACAGAATGACTCTTCTTGCAATAATGTTGGATTGAATTTAAAAGGATAAGAAATAGGATTATAACCATAATCTATTTGAAGAGCTATAGGAGCATGATCTGAAACAAAAGGGAGCTCCACCCAATATCTATATTTAGAAACATCATTTAATAGTGATTCTGAAACAAAGGCTCTGTCTAATCTCTTATGTATCTCCTCAACCCCTCTCCTACCATTTTTCCATGTAGGCATTAACACTGTAGGCTTTATATCCACCAACCTGTTAGAAGAATTGTTTTTTTTGAAAAAATCCACCAATGGATCGGGTAAGGCCACCTCACCCAACACTTCAACTGTATTGATAGAAAAGTTCAAATCCCCTACAAGGATGATATTTTTCTATGCTAGCATACCTTTAGCATCCACTTGTTCCCAAAACTGCCTACGCGCAATGCACGACCCATAGAATTTATAAAACGTATTCTTGTTTTATTCAAAATGTTGATACCTGTCAATAAAATTCCAGCAACACTTAGAAAAGATAGTAGCTAAAAAAATTTAGGATTCCAAGCCACCAAAAGTCCCCCAGACTCCCCAATAGAACTAACAGCACTGATCATTCATCTTGGGTAAATCGAACACATGAAATTCCTAGACTTTTCCTCAGTGACTAATGTCTCTTGGGAAAGAATGATATCTGGTTTGGTATTAGAAAAAAATCTATGAATGGTAGGCAATTTTAGGGTGCCACCAACCTGTCTTATGTTTAATAAGAGAAGGATCATGAATTGGCCCTTATGAGGGATTTCACGCTCTAAGCGCACCCAAATCATGAAGGGAAACTGGTTGTTGTTTACCCAATGCAGATGTTGACCCTAACGTCTTGTGTGCACTACGTGTTTTAATAGGAGAGACCTCCATACCTAGGCCCGGGGACCATGCCATTTCCTTCCCTTTGTAGTCTCCCACAACAGACACATTTTCACCAGGATCGTGGTCTAAGCTCCCTTGGTAGGCTTCAATACCCCAAAAGGTTTGTAGAGTAGTATGGCTTACTGATTCTATGGCTTACCGATTCTTTGAGAGTCAGGATCAATGAGTCAATATCTGTGTCTGGTAACTGTGCATTCTTGGGTAAGGTGGAAAACAATGGGGTATAATTCTCAAGAGCCCTCACATACTATATTTTAGAAACATAAGGCATGGTAGGGCTAGGAATGATAAGGATAAGAGCCTCAATATTCTTATAAAAACTTAAACTCGACCCACCCAAATCCAAAGTATTCTTAGAAGTGCTAGCAGTCTTAGTATTGGACAAAGTAGCAGATGAAAAAGACTTATCCAGGAAGTCTCTCTCCCAAGACAAAAGATTAAAATTGTTGATTAAGGTTGGTTGTCATTGATGTCAACCCTTGAAGAAAGACCCGTAGCACAAAGGTTTGGGTAATGGACCCGATAGTGTTTTATGTAAATATGACTCATTATTATTTTGTCATGGTTGATAAGAAGTAAATATGGATGAACTCCAAAGTGGTCCCCTTATGGTGAAAGCTCTCACGGGAAGACGCTTTGTGCAGTAAGAGAACCCATTCTTAATTATGTAATAATGATATGAAGGAAAGTCAATTTGTTAGGGAAAATATCCTATATGGATAGTGTTTGTCATGTCATTTTCGGTGGTATGTGGAATGCCACATAATTCCTCATGGT
>JASDQU010378418.1:0-11287 GCA_032191745.1 Picea mariana | reverse complement strand
CAAGGAGACATTTTCATTTTGAATCATCTTGTAATTGTACATTTATGTGGGCATAAGGAGGTTTCCCCCTCAAAGAGGCTTATTACCTGAGTTTCTCTCTTTTCAAGGCGTTGAGTACTTATTCTGAGGTTTTTCTATGCTATATTGATATTTGGTTCTTAAAACTTTCTCGCATCAGCTCCATAGTTATACAATATTTATCATCATGGCCCACTGACTTGCAAAAGGTTCAATATGAACTCTTTGGGACTGTTTGGTATTTTTGCATCATCATGCAGTGATAAGGGTCGTGACCCAGTTTCTTACAAATTTCACACCATAATCCTCCCGTTGGTAATGGATTCGGCATTCCTGCTGCCATATACTGCGCAAACATTGGACATTCGTTCTTGTGGTGTCCTTCCGTCCTGCACATGGTACACCAAACGACTTCTTGTTTTTACTTGTTATTATTCTGGTTCAACTGAAATGTGAGATTCTTCAAATCCTCCTTCAGTTCTTCGATAGTTGGGTCTGTTTGTTGGTACTGTTTTTCTTCCAGTTGTAAGGCTTCCTATAGAGCCTCTGCATGTGTTTGAAATTTTTGTTGTCCTAAAGGGTATTTTAAGTGTGGGAGTAGTGAATTGACAAACAAGTGCTGATGCTGCATATCGATCATGAGATACTTTAACTTTCCCTTTAGTCACTTGAATATCTGGTCAATCTCCCATACAAACTCTCCTAATTTCTATCTTATTTAGATCATCTCATTCATGTACTAATCCTTTAAACTCGGCTTCTAGAACTCATTAATCAATAACTTCTTAATGTCTTCCAGTGTCCTTATCATCCCAAGGGTACTATTTGTGTCTAGACTCATGTACTGGTATAATGCATGGTATCTTAGCGTAATAGATAGCTACACAAGTTTGGTATCTTCATCAATGATCTGTTTTGCTTCCCATATCTTTGCACAAATGAACAAATTATTCTCAAGGTCTTCTATTTCTTCTCCTCGAAATTCTGGTAATATGATGGTGGGATCATGTCCTACCATTCTGAATATTGAACTACTACCTCCTCCACGCGGTGTATATACTTGACTAGTGCTTCCTGAACTGGCTCCTCCAGTTGTTGTTTCTTGTGTAGATTTACTTCCTACTGTTGGAATTCCTCCTAACTGCGGTTGTCTAAACGGTGGTGTTCTCTTTGGTGTATTAGTTGCACATGGGTTATGGGTTCCACACTGACATTAATATGGATAGGATGGCTGCCTTCTCCTCCTACTCTTGGACCTCTTGTCTTCCTTTTGTATGTTGTGTGCAGGATTTCCTCAATCTGCTCCATAGCTCAGAGATCCTCTACCTTTTCCTCATCACTTGTCAAGCCTTCCCTTGTGGCTATAGCTCTCTTCTTGGTATTCACCTTGTATTGGTAGGGTGGGACACTACACGTCTTTCCACTTGTCTCCAAGATCCATCGGATTTGGTCGCCATCCATCATGATCAGGTCCAAGGGTTCCTTCTTCTTTCTCGTATCCTTGCCTCCTCCCATTTCTCCTCTCTCTGTCAGTGCTTTCCCCCTTCCCCCATGCACGTAGGGAAGTTTAGTTTTCTGATTCCATTGTCATCACACCCTTGTTATATAGAAATATCTTAATAGAAGTATATAGTGATTGAATGTACCTTCCTTGAGGTCCACATAAAAATTCTTGCTCCATTGCACTGTATGACTTCGTTGTGTCACCTGCAAACTCTGTTATAAACCCTGCCACATTATTGTCAAGCCAAAAGTCTATTGCACAGGTGAATTTGTTTCTCACCTGCTGTAACTACTCAATCTGTACTAGGGTCCACTCTAACTGTCGAATCCGGTTTGTCGCGTACTTATCCTTCAACCTTAGTATCCACTTTTGCAATAGATGTGGAAAATCACAAAAAATGATTTCGTGCAAATCAGTAAACATGTATTTGTCCAGATATTTTTGGGGTGTTATTCTAGGGTTTCTATTGTCTTTCTGTGCAAACTATAGCTCTTTGGTTCTCAACCAAGTTTCGATTTCTTTTTTTGGGGGTTCCACGGTCTCAACATCGCCTTCTAATGGCTCATTTATCTCTTCTTTTCTTTGCCCATTTCCAGCTCCACCTGTCTCATCTACTCAATCCTCCTTTGTTCCTTCCAATGGAAACAAAACCATTTGTTGGGTTTTCTAGTCTTCCTTATCTACCGTCTGAGTTATTGACCCAGGGTTCATGTCTTTCAGGTTTCCAACAAAGCCTCTAAAACTATCGGCCCTCCTGGTAAACCAGAAGGAAACGCAACACACAGAATGGGCCGCACAGTCTCACTCGAGATAACTTTAATGGGTGGCTGTAAGACTCATGCGTTTACAACCTAGGATTGAGCATGAGATATGGGATCTATAATCTGAACCAATTATTATAACTTGTGATTGCAACCTAGTGTTATTCATGACTTATTCCCTCAATATCGCAACAACATTTAAACAAGCAATGGACTAACTCATTCATTCATTAAGCATAACAAATAACTACTGAAAAGATGATAAAGATAAGCATGCATTCATCACATTACATACAAGTTACCGTGGTTCACCCCCTCCTGGGCTATGCCCACAAAGATTTGGTTCTTGACTTTTTTATTATGGTAGTTCTATGTATCCAACGCTGCACGCTTACAATTCTCCTAAGATGGGTAAAATTTATATGAGGCGAACTAGATCGCACCAAGCTCCTCAACTTGCGATATAATCCTCAGATCTTCCTTTTCTCCTCTCCTCTAGCTCAACAACTTACAAAATAGTACATAACAACATTACAATTCACATCGACTCGTACATATCTATGATGTAACAACAATATGAACAATGTAAAAAGCCAACCTATGATACCTATGTATCAGAACCCTCTATAATGCCTCAGTATCAGTATTTATACATTTTTGGCTCTTCATCCATTACAATAAATTACCAAAAACCTAACCCTACCAATGTTAGGTCTTCCTCTCATGTGCATGTGCTGCTCCTCCTTCCAACTTTCACTCTCCTTGTTCACACTTTCTTGCATGCGCGCGTGCTGTGTTTCCTTCTAGCTGTTACTTCCATTTCTGCACTCTTTCTTTCCCCACGATCATCCTTCTTTCCAATTCAGCCTACTTCCAATAGGGGGGATATCCCTCAACCAACTCCCACAATAGTATTTTGGAATACTCTTTCCTCTGGACCCAATCCTAGCTATAATCCTCAAGAGTGGAGTGCACAATTGGGTGGTCCTTTTACTTCTTATATCTACTTTGTCCTTTCTTCTTCCACAATGTTGGTTCCTATGAGCGCTTTTATTATGGAAAAAATTCCTCTAACCTCTAGTGTTAAATCAGGGGGGATTTAATTTCATAGCATGGGAAACCCCCCATGCGGAGTTCCTTCGTCCGAAGGAAATATATACCCTCACATGAGTAATCCATATCATGTCACTTTCTCCTCACAAGTGTCCTCCTTGGTGATAATTCCCTTACAATTTTTTTATGAATCAGTTGGGAGGAGAGTACTACCCTACCAGATAAGGTCATGGTATATATCAGAACCCTTCTTGGCCCATGACCTCTCAAAACAAGTCTTTCCCAGGAGCATGGTTCTAGACACCACCATCACGACTCCCTTTTCTRGCCACGTTAAATTTTCCAGACTTGTCAAAATTAATGAATGACCCATTGTGTCATGATATTTCATGGCCCCCCATCCSTACCAAGATTTYCTATGACATTATGAAGTTTGAGGGTGAGAGTRGTGAGGACCCAGGTGATTATGTGACTACCTTTCACCTATGGTGCTTGTCTAATTCCCTTAATGATGTTTCTATTCGTTTGAGACTGTTTCAACACACCCTTATGGGGGTTTCCACAAAATGGTATATCGAGTTGCCTGGGGGAACTTACCAAACTTTCAATGATCGGGTATTGGTTTTTCTCAAGCACTTCCAATTGTCAGTTCGTTATGATGCTGGAATAAAAATTTTATCAGATTTTCGTCAAGATAAAGCCACCCACATCTCAGATCATATTCAAGAGTGGCATAGAAGGAAGTGGTTGATTAAATCTTACATTCCTCCATGTTTTTTGTTGGAATGGTTCCTCAAATACCTATTGCCTTACATTTCAAATAATGTTTCTACATCTAGAGTGACATATGAGGAAGAGGCCATATTTAAAGCCCAACAATTGGATATTATATATGCTCAATCTGGGATGCTCTACAAAATTATTCTTGACATACTGTGGTCGAATTACGATCCTAGACAAAATCCTGGGCCTCATGCCAATGGAATCATAATCTTTGCAAGTGCCAAGTTTGTATACCAGGTGACAAACCAGGTGAAATATTTGTCTCTTAACCAGTCTGCTAGAGGACAATCTATGAATTCATCCTCATTCAGCCAGTTGATGGATGTACATTCTATACAATAGACAAACCCAAACGGTAACCAGAAACCTGGAGGGAAGAATAAGAAAAGTCGTAATAATAATCGCAAGGGTGAGAATAATAGTAATAATAATAAAATCAAGGGCGACCACAATAATGATAAATATAATAATAATGCTGGTGAGGGAAAGAAAGAAAAGAGGAAGGTGAATTTTCCATGTAAATTTTGTAAAGAACATCACCTTACCACTTGTTCCCCAAAATTGAGGAAGCCTTGAGGCTCATAGCGCAACATCCTGCCATGCTGACTAACCCATTTCCACATAATCAAAACATGACCTCAGGAGCCTCCAACACCAGAAATGCATCGAGTGGAAGTCAAAATCCATCAGCACATGATGGTGGGAATCAATGTGTTGATATGGTCGAGTCTGAGATTAGTGTAACCACTAGGGATCACGATTATAACTCTTTGCAACCGGTTTTAGGTCCAGATTTCCTCCTCTAGAAACACCTTTGTTGATTGATAAGCCCGAACCTCCATCTCACATTCCAAAAGGAGTCCTTAAGCACTCTTCTCACAATCCTAACTCCAAAGTTGTAAAAAAGTACTCGATTGTCGAGTATTTGGGCCAAACACCATGCATGATGTCAGATTGGGAGTTACTCCATACATGTCCAACACAGAGGAATTCCTTACTATCTACATTGGGAACTATATACCCGAGTGGCTCAAGAGTTATCAAGTTCGATGTCACAGATGTCAAACCTCACTTTCCTTACCATGTGACCTTTTAAATCCATGTGGAGGGTATGAATATTACTATCAAACGTACTATCCTTGATGAAGGTGCTTCTACATTCGTTGTGTCTCTAATTGTTGGAAAGCCATTGGATCTCCAAGGATTTCCTAATACATGACCATGTTAACTGCATTTGATGGACATTCTTTTAGACCCATGGTATCCTTCCCACTTTCCCAGTCCATCTAGGAGGAAAGACTGCAGAGGTCAAGGTCGAGGTGGTTGATGCACCTCTCGACTATAATATTTTACTGGGGTGTAATTGGACTTACACTATGAAAGCCATTGTATCGTCATTCTTCCTCATTTTATGCTTTCCTCACGAAGGGAATATTGTGACAATCGACCAACTGTATTTTGCGCATCCTAGTTCTTCTACATAGGTGGGATATTCGATCCCCATTATTGATAATTCTTAGCAGGAAATTGGGAATGTTGGTGTCAGAATGTATTCCTCCTTGATGGGAAATTTAATTTCTTGACATTGATCTCGTACATTAATACCATCTCTGATGAGTATTCTATTAGCGATCAAAAATAATTTTCAAATTATTTTGACATCATATGATAAGATGATTATGAGGTTAAATATTTATATATAAATCTTAAGTTATAAAGTCTTATGGATAGCAATTAAAACATATTATTCAAATGAATAAATAAACTTGTATCTCAAAATATAACAAAATCTAACTTTTAGTTTTCGACAGCTAATTGGTCAATTTCAAAGTAGTAAGCCTCCAAAAGCTCTCCTTTTTGGTGGCTAAAAGGATGGACACAGGATGCTTAAGTCGCCAAAAGTGCAGAAGAGTCCAGAATGGAATTCTTTCTGCCCAGATCACATTTTATGGTTTCCAAATCCCGTGGGAATGATTTTCAATGAAGGATAATAATTATAGGAATACATATCATCCTCCTTTTTAAGATTTGAAGACATATGACAAAGAAATGAAGCCAAATGGCATTTTGGTTTTTGACAGAAATCGCTCAGCTATCAAAGAAATATTTCGAGCTCTTTGATCTTCACTTGCAATTTGCCAAATAATGCTGAAGATTGCCAGATTCGACTTGTAATGATAAGATCAGATCTTACTTGCCAAGATCTAATTTGATTAACTTCAGTTTTAATTATTTTAGATTCATTTTAATAGGATCTTGAAACTTTGATGTAAAGGCCATAAATCCTATCAATTCTAAGGATGAAGTGGGGGGGGGGAAACAGTTTGACAACTGTGGTCGACTTTGGAGACTTTTAGACTTGTAATCTTAGACTTCTCATGGTACATCAATAATAACGAGCTTCTTTTACCAGTATTGTTCAGATTTCATATTCTTTCTTATCTCTTCTTGTACTCAAACATATCATTCAGTGTTTCATGTTTGTCTGATGTATGATAACTATCAACCTGTCATTACATCCATAAACTAGAATTTTCAATTCTTTTACCTGTTATGTCTAGCCATATATTCTATGCAATGTTATATATGTTTCTGCTAGTATTATGAGTATTTACCTGTCATAGATGGCCATTCATATGTGCCATTGTATGTGTATTTCTGTTAGCATAATAGGTCTTCTCCACATATCCACCTCTTATAAACTTTCTGAACATAGTGATTGAAAGCCTTGTCCATCTGAGTGTGTCTATGCATGTTTTGAGTGAGTAAGACWTGATTAAGTTCTCTAACTTGATCCACCTTTTACAATTCATTAATTTACCAAGATTACACCCCTTTACAGTTCAAGAGTAATTTCTTGGAGTGATAACAAATTGGCGTCATTGCCTGGGAACGAAAGTGAAAGAAAAATTTCATTGGGAGAATGACATAGATCTATTTCTTGATGGAAGACAAGAGACGAACATTAAATTAGACTATAATCATTTGTCTAGGAACTCCACCTTTAAAGACTTCACTGGGGAGGATCTTGTTGACAGAAGATGAAGAGACTAAATTTCAAATCCAGGTACCAGCTCATTAGTCTGCTTCATGAATTATTACTATTCTTTTTCAGGTCTTTCATGCTTTTCCCTTTGCATGCAAATAGAATTATTTTTCTATTTTGTATATTCAGAAAATCACTATACTTCTTGTGTATATCCGACCTTAGAAGAAGAAAGCTTGTAGACTGGTTGTATTGCAGAAGTAGATTCAATAGTTTTACCTTAGTCTGTTCATAAAAATGAGTTCTGCATTTCAATACCTCCTGACTTAGATAAATCATGTGATCTTGAGGAGATCAAAATTGATTCCACACCCTGTCAGATATCAACTCCTATTTCCATAACTTCTGAACCTTATCAACAACTTGCTAAATTTCATGATCAGCCCACTGCCTTTCAAATTAAAATTAGGATGAATATGTTCAAGCCTTTGAAGTTGCTTTATCTCCTTCATCCTTATCCTCTTGACAATTATGAATATCTTCCCTGGTTTTCTGGAGAGAATCAAGTTTTAGCTGAGAGACACTTGGAATCCTTTGAGGATTTTTATTGATCGCTTTCAGATTGTTCATGAAGATGTCATCATGATATTTTTCTCTAAGTCTTTGATCATAGATGCTGCCATATGGTTTAAGAGTTTAAGAGATGAATCCATTGGCTCTTGGATCGAGTTATCTAATGTTTTTTTCAAACATTGGGGTGAAAACAAATCACTAGATTTGTATCTTGCTGATTTTTATGCTTTGAAGAGAAAACATAATGAAACTTTGTCTATTTTCAATCGAAGATTTTGCAGCATCTACCATGGTATGCCTTTGGAGATTTGGCCTACAGAGACAGCTTCCATGATACAATATGTTATGGGATTGCATTAAGAACTTTCCCTTCTTCTGCTAGAAAGGAAATCTTCATCATTAAGAAGTTTGTTTGAAGATGCACTATAGGTGGAAGAAAATATTGATGCTTCCAGGAGGATCAAAGAGTAGGTTGATTTTGAAAATATGCATCTACTTAAATAGACTGAATGTCAATATGTTTCATAATTTGAACAGAAAGGTAACAAATGTGAATCAGTTTTGGAACAACAATAAGAAGGTAAATTTATTTCAGTTTGTGAATCTGATTTTTCAACATTTGCAGAATGCCTTAAAGACAGATATGAGCTTGAAGTTTATAAATCAATTTGAAAACCAAGTGGAGCCTATGATAACTGATGATATCATAGACAATTATATATTTTATACTGATCCTTACTCATATGATTTAAACATTGTTGTATCATCATCTTCTGAGCATTTTTCTGAAAATAAAGTTATAATGATTGATAATCAAGATCTTATTTCAAGAGAACAAGAAGATGATCATTTTTCAATCAGAGAAACAATCATGGCTGAGCAAGAGGATGCTATAGATGTGAAGCTATTATCAAGAATCAATATGTTTCTTATCTCTCTTTCAAAGATCCAGTGGAAGCCTTCATTGAATCATACATTTCAGAGAACCTGGAAATTTCAGATTTCTTTAGCTCACTCATTTTTTCAGGTGAATATGATTTTGTGAATGAGTTCTTATCACTGTTGTTACATTTTAAACATCAGTTGTTTATTAGTGAGAAATATGAGATTATTTCAGTATTAAATTTGCTTGGATGGTTTCTATGGAAATCAACTTTTACTTAACCAAATTGCAGAGCTGGTTAGAGTAGAGTAGGCTAAGAAATAAACTCATTGCCTGAGCATTTATTTTCTTCTAGTTTGCAGCAGATATAGAAGTTTGCTTGTGTGAATAAAAGAAGTTTTGAAGATATACAAAGATCACTTATACATGTCTTAAAATATTTTCAGAAAGAGGTAATATGGCTGATTCCATGCCCAATGGAACACTAACTCCATGCCCAATGGAACACTAGAAATTAAGTTCAAATTTAGATTTTTCAGGAAAGGCATAAGATCTATGGTCCTTGAAACCTCACAAGGAAGATTTCATTCCTAATAGGAGCCAAATGTTAGCAATCAAAAATAATTTTCAAATTATTTTGACATTACATGATAAGATGATTATGAGGTTAAAGATTTATTTATAAATCTTAAGTTATAAAGTCTTATGGACAGGCATTAAAACATATTATTCAAATGAATAAATAAACTTATATCTCAAAATATACGAAAAACTAACTTTTATTTATCGGGGGCTAACTGGTCAATTTCAAAGTATAGTAAGCCGCCGAAAGATCTCCTTTTCGGTGGGTAAAAGGATGGACACGAGATTCTTAAGCTGCCGAAATCACAGAAGAGTCCAGAACATAATTCTTTCTGCCCAAATCGTTTTTTATGGTTTCCAAATCCCGTGGGAATGATTTTCAATGAAGGATAATAATTATAGGAATACAGATCATCCTCCTTTTCAGGCTTTGGAGACATATGACAAAGAAATGAAGCCAAATGGAATTTTGGTTTTTGACAGAAATCGCTCAGCTATCAAAGAAATATTTCGAGCTCTTTGATCTTCACCTGCAATTTTCTAAATAATGCTAAAGACTGTCAAACTTGACTTCTAATGATAAGATTGGATCTTACTTGGCAAGATCTAATTTGATTAACTTCAACTTTAATTATTTCAGATCCATTTTAATAGGATCTTGAAACTTTGATGTAAAGGCTATAAAACCTATCAATTCTAGGGATGAAGTGGGGGGGAAAAAGTCTGAGGACTGTGGTTGAATTTGGAGACTTTTGTTGGAATATTGGTTGTTGTCATTGATGTCAAACCTAGTCATGGGTTTTGGACCGCAAGATTGATAAAGGTATTTGGACATGAAGGACAATACACATGCATATACAACACCCATGAATGGATAGTATACATCATGTTGTTTCCGGTGGTATGTGGCACGTCACATGGATCCTCATGGTTGAGGAGAAATGAATTTTTGAAGATGACAAAGTGAATTGAAGAAGGAAGTACATGTAGGCCCTGAAGATAATTAAAGAAAAGAATTAAAAAATAAGAAAGTGTCAGGTCGGCCCTAATGTTAAAATGAAGTGACATAAATGGTATAAATAAACATCATTATACATTCATTTTGATATAAGTTGAATTTCAGAGGAAATAAGAAGTAAAGAAGGTCGGATTTCAAGGGAGGATGAAGTATTTTGGTGATGTGTTCTAAGGTATGTTATTTTCAGGTCATCTTACCATTTTTGCTATAATTTTTTTCTAGAACGACTATTATGGTGAAATCGCTATGGTATTGAGAAGACATATCAAGGTACCTCTAGTAAAAATTTCAGCTCTTGATTCACTATAATTATGGAGATACACTCTGTGGAAGATAGGGTTTGTGACTAGTCCTGAAGTTAGTCAATAAATAGGTGTTCCAGGTAAAACAGTCATAACTTCTTCATAAAGAATCCAAATGACATGGGACAAATTTAATTTGAAAGAGTACGGATTGTAGTTTCTTGTATGTGAATTTCAGAATCGGATGTTAAATATTGAGCGCAGGGCATTCTGTACAAGTTCGGTCTCCTGAATAGACCAGGATTGAATAAACTCTACCATTCTTTCTATAACTTCTTTTTGGGGAGGATTCAAGGAGTGAAACTTGGAGGAGTTTCAAAGAATACATTGAGTAATACTATATACAGGATCAGAGTACTCTAAGAATTGAACAATTTCAGAAATTGAAGAAGTCTCAGGAAGCATTATTAGGTTCTATGTGATGACTNCTATAATTATGGAGATACACTCTGTGGAAGATAGGGTTTGTGACCAGTCCTGAAGCTAGTCAATAAACAGGTGTTCCGGGTAAAACAATCATAACTTCTTCATAGAGCATCCAAATGAAGTGGGACAAGTTTCATTAGAAAGAGTACATAATTTAGTTTCTTGTATGTGAGTTTCAGAATCAGATGTTAAATATTGAGCGTGGGGCATTCTGTACAAGTTTGGTTTCCTGAATAGACCAGAATTGAATAAAGTCTACCATTCTTTCTATAACTTCTTTTTGGGGAGGATTCAAGGAGTGAAAAATGGAGGAGTTTCAGAGAATACATTGAGTAATATTACATATAGGATTAGAGTACTCCAATAATTGAAGAATTGCAGAAATTGAAGAAGTATTA
>JASDQU010378410.1:0-11288 GCA_032191745.1 Picea mariana | reverse complement strand
CCTTTAGCCTTTCTTTAACCCAGATTGCCTTAGGGACGTCTCCCTTGGACTTGCCCTCCTAAATAGAAAGAGCTCCCCATCGAGGTGACAGTGGGTGGGGAAGCTCCTGTTACGCCGGTTTCAAGCCCTGACTCAAGCTCTTTGGACCTTTCCTACAAACCGTGCGATAACAAGCCCAATGGGTTACTAAGGTTTAGAAATGTTGTAAATGACCATGCTAGACATCTTCTAGAGTCTTGTGGAATTCCGTTAAGTTTTGATAGGATTTTTTTATAATTAAAATTTTCTGTAAATTGGAAATTTTAATTATTTTTGATGTAAAATGTAAAAATTTGGTACTTGTGGATTTTGTATAGGGATGTCAGTACTCAAAACAAATGTCGTATGACCCCCTACACCTTTGGACCAAGTTTTGGCTCAATTGGACAAGTTTTTCTAGGTCATTTTCCATGAGGAGTCCAAGTCAGCCAAAAGTCAACAAATAATTGGCTAAGATAAAAAAAACAAAAAATTATAAAAATGTCTAAAGTCATGAGAGAGAGTGGGGAAATGATTTCTAATGTATTTCCTAAGTTGGAAAAGTGAAAATACACTTAAAAGACCCTCCTGTGCCAAGCCAACAACCAAAAGTGAGTCTCCCTAGTGAAAAGTGCGCCCCCCTTGCTCATGAAGTTAGGGGAAAGTGAAAATTAAAGTGAGAAAAGTGACAAAACCCTAAGTGCGCCCTTCCTAGTGCCTAACCTCATGTTTGAAGAAGTGTAAAGGGTTTTCCCCCTTCACATCTCACCCCTCAAACCCTAACTCACTCCAAAACCCTAAAAGTGCGCTCTCCTTGACTTGTTCTCTCTCTTGGATGGGTGACACTTGTAACTCATCCAAGAGGCGTCTCTCCTCTCTCCCTCATATAAAAGAAAGCCCTCCCTCCTCATTTGGACATCAATTTTCTCACAACAACTCTACCATACCAAAATCTCTCATCTCTCTCTGTAATGTTCCTGACTTGGCTAGTCTGGGAAACTCTGCTAATGTGTGTGTATGATTAATTGTTTACAGCATATATATTGATTATACAGATGGTAAATGAGACAAAAGACTATAGATTGTATATTATGATATATCCGGAGTACAATGCCGAATGCGACTGACAATAAAATAAATCACTCGGCTAGATCAAAGATAAAAGGGATCTTAGCCAGAATACAATAAACAAACTAAAATGATAATACCCGATGATAGATGACACTGCAGAATCAATGGATGATCTGCAAGCTATGGCAGCTCACGTAGTAACTGCTGCAAGTCCGGAAAGTTTGCCCTGGTGGCTAGGTCTCTCGGATCGGTCTGGAAACTGTACCAAACAATGTGCCCTGCTATCCCTCTCAATCCTGGTGACTGAATGCCTCCTCTGCTAGTGTGTCTAGACCCGGATGGATCCCCCTGGGGGAATGCGCCCCTCTACTACTGGAAAATTGTGCCCTAGTGATTCCACCGTCGGAATCGAATGAGATGTGTCTCAAACTGATCGCCCTGGCCTACTGTGAAATGGGTCGGAAGGGTTTCCCTGGATCTGATCCGATGATTGCTCGGGAACCCCGAATGTGTCCTCCCCAAGTGTCGCACTCCCAATGTCCGAAAAATGCATCCCTGATGATTCCCCCATCGGAATATGACGAGAAACCAGGCAAAAGATGCGTATGGCCTGCCTCTCAAATGGGTCAGAGGGGAATCTCTGAACTCTTCCTGGATGGGACAAGTCAATCCACTGAACCCCTCAGAAGTTGCGCCCTCTCCCTAAACAAGTGTGCCCCTGCTGCTGAATCCTATAGAACTGTTGTGGAAGACTGATGGAAGTCCTGTGTGATCTGTCCGGTGACTAGGGTATGTCTCTCAACACTGAAATCAACCACTGGTGTATTCCTCCTGGAATCCACTGAGCTACCTCTCCTGAGATGCGCCTCTCTCCTCAATGACAAGTCAAAATCTGCATAATAATGAATTGGGTCGCCGTACCTTCTCTTATAGCTGCCTGGAACCCTAATTCGTTGTTGACTTCTAATTTTAGCTCATCTGTTCTATTTTTAGCTCAAGTTGGCTTTAAAATGCTTTTAGTCACTTTTAGCTCAATGTCACTTTCCGATTATAACACCTTTGACTGGGATGACGTCTAGTAACCCTGTTTACCCCTTTCTGGCTATGGCTATAGTCTAACAAGGCTGTTTAGACCATTAAGCCTCCTCTCTGGAGCTCCTATTTGGAAAGGGGCATTACACTCTCTCTCATTCTCTCCCATTCTCTTCTTTGTAATTTTGCTGCAAATTTTTTGCAGCCACATCTTGTGGATAATAAAGGTGAAGCTTTGGAAGATCTCTTGTGTCTCTTGGAGTATTCTTGGAGTCATTGTATGGTGTTCTTTTTGAGGTAATATTGCTGCAATTTTTTGGTATTTCCTTGCTTGCATTGTTCTACTTGAAAACCCAAGCAAAGTATTTTGTTTGGGATAGATTAGTAGTAGTATTGCTATTAATCTTTGTGGGTTGTTTCTACTTGGGTTTGCAAAGTATTTTGCAAGCCATTTGGATAAACTCGCCTTCTTGTTTTATTTTGTAGCAAGGATTTATATATCTGCAGGTTACCAAATGCTTGGAGGAGTGGATTTCAGATTTGGAAATTCACTTGTCCAACCATCTAAAACTTCCTTTATTTTTTGTTTTCATTACTAGCCACTTATTATTCAGTTTCAAGCAATATTCAACTCTAATATTGCAATCTAATCTTCATTTACATGTTCATATTTTTACATAATAATTTCCGTTTTATGTACTAACAAAAACCAAGTTGTTCCAAGTCCTTTTTAGCATTTTCTAGCAAGAAAAGATTGCTGTTTTTTGCAGGTTTTCTTCAGTTTAAGGGGAATTGCTACCTGTTTTTGGTCCCAAAAGACTTAAAAAAACATCCAAGAGTTGTGGTGCCAAACCCCTTTCCCCTTATCATTTTCTAAAGCATTGTAAGCAGCCCAAGAGAGTCTCTTGGGCTTGCATTCTCTATTTTAATTTCCAAATCTGAAGTTGTAAATTAGTTTTAGGTTTTTGCCCACACCTTGTATAGTGCTTGGCTTTGCCATCCATGCAATATCGTGAAGGCTAGCTTAAAAGTTAATTTTCTGTTTTTGTTTAAGATTGTTGCCCCACTTCTCCCACAAAGAGAAGGTTGAGTGGCTAGGTTAGTTTGTTTTATTTCATTTCATCTTATTTTATTTTACCCACCTTGGCACAAAATGGATAGGCTTGTCCTCCACATTGTGCCATAGTTGTGAGGTTGCTATTTAATTTCAAGTTATTTCATTTATTTAATTGCACCCACACCTTGCATTGTGCTTGGCTTTTCCATCCTTGCAATATCGTGAAAGCTAGTTTAGTTTCATTTTTGCAAAGTAATCTAATTGGTGCCCTGCCTTCTGCCCTGTATTCCCTCCCCTTGCCACTTTGTGGATATGTGGCTAGATTAATTAGGCACCCAATCTATCATTGTTTCAACCATCTAAAGAGGGCGACTTGGGAAGCTAGAACGGGTTGAAGCCGGGGACGGTTTCACGGCACTACGTGTCTTCCTTGTTGAGCGCCCAAGCATTCTGGATTTGACCTGTGGAGCTAGGGAAGAACTTTGTTTGTTCTTCTTATTGAGCACCCAACACTTCCTTTTGGTTGAAGGGATAAGGACTTGGGGTAGTCACATATCTTAGGATTGCTACAACTCACATTTAATTCCCCTAAGTTCAAGAGAGACCTAAAAAACTTGCTAAAATCAACCTATACACTTCTCACAGAACTTGCATTCCAAGTTTTGCTATTTACATTTCAAGCAATTTACTTTTTAGCATATTCCTTTCATATGAATATTTGTATTCAAAGCATTATTTTTCCACGGAAAAAGGCGTAATTCTATTCATCTGAAGAGAACCAAATTACATTATGTAGGTGCCTTAAGCAGGACCCAATCATGGGTAGAGAGATCCAAAAATAAAACCCAAAGGGACACAAAAGCTGGCTGGTAAGTCACAAAGAAAATATAAAAACAAGATCTGGGGAAAAAAACCCAAATAGGTCGAAAATAAAACCAGGTTCAAGAAATCCTTCCACGGAAATAACCCCAGAAAAGCAATCCCAACAAAACCCTGGTGGCCGGATGGACCAGGTCAGAGTGGTATGAGAACCCTCACATCATCAGAACTAGAGAGCAACAACATCGTTGGAGACCTCGACCAACAAAAACACCAATGAAAGAGATGGCCAAAAGCTGCACTCCCTCTCAAAGGACCTCAAAGTGCCATCCCTCAACACCGCACGCCCAAAGGTAAGACCTCAAAGCTTTGGTAAAACCCCCACTAGATAGGAGGAAGAAATCATCAACAACCACCAAAAGGAGCCGGATCTGAGCATACATCAAACCCTGAACAAACCAATGAAACCAGAGGGAGGAACCGCAAATCAGGAAAGATACAAAGTAGAAGTTCCAAGCACCAAAACCCAAACCTAGATCCGGTAGCTACGAAGGTTGTTCCACCACATGAAGAAAAAAAATACACGAGCTCACGACGCATAGAGAAAAGAATCGATCCCAGCTGCCAGAACCACGTGGGTCGAACCTGCAACAAACCGGGGAGCAGATCCATGTGAGGCAGAGAACCCCAGCTCGACTTAAGGAAGAGCGAGCAGAATGGACGGGAGTCATCGCGCGGGGAGCCATGAAGTGCAAGTCCGGAGTGGGCGTTTGTGGCTGGCGGAAAGTGAGACACCACACAAGGAGCCACAAAATGCAGGATGAGAGCGGGCATCTGCAGCTATGGTTTTCCCCAACCGTAGAGCTTCATCCCTAAATCATTACTAATTTTTTCTTCATATGTATTCAAAGCATTCTTTATTTCATTTATTCTTTATTCGTTTGAGAATAAGTGTTCTAAGTTTTGTATAAATATTTCACAAGCTTATCTCATCCTTGTAGAGTTATATTTTTTTAGTGTATATATAAGTAATTTAATTTTGATAATCTTTAGGCACTGGTCTTTTATTATTTTGAAAAGAAAAAGGTTTGCTTGTCATTAAAAGAATTGCATAATTGCATTTGTTGCTTGTCATTGGGTTAGGTCTCCATAATTAATAACTCAATTAACTCCTAGAACATTAACGAAAACTTCACATAGTTTAATAGGGTCTACCCCCCTTGGCTTCCCTAGGAGTGAGGCTAGACGAAAGGAGTCTAGATCGAGGTGACAACGGGTCTAGACTTGGGTTTGTGCCTCCAAGGACACACCAAGTGGGTTGGAGACTTCTCCACGATTGTAGGTGTGTATTAGGACGACAACATAAGGCAAGGCGCATGTATTGTCGGGTTTCTCGTCAAATTCCGACGGAGAAATCATTTAGGGCACATTTTCTAGCCGTTGAGGGTGCGACAGTTGGGGAGTGTTGCTGTCCTTATACACACTTGCAAACGTGTACTAAGTCTCAATCCACTTAGTGTGTCCTCGGAGACACAATGTCTAAGTTCAAGCCCACTATCACCTCGACTTGAACTCCTTTCGTCTAGGCTTACATCCTAGGGAAGCCAAGGGGGGTAGTCCCTAGTTACTATGTGAGTTATTAGATGTGTTCTAGGAGTTAATTTTAATTGGTTAAAGGTTTGGGGGAAACTAGCCTATATGAGAGGCAAGCAATGCAAATGCAAACCTTCAATGACAAGCAACCATTTCCCTAAGTCAAGGAAAGGTTAGGAAAGGTTAGGAAAAATCTCTCTCACGCTTTTCCATCATTACTTTACCCCATTTGCTCAAAATTACAAAAATGACATTTTTCCTATGTCATGATTTAGCAATTAAAATAGCTGTTTTGACTGACTGAGACACCTGGTGGATAAACACCTAGCAAAAGTTGTCCGACTGAGCTGAAACTTGGTCCAAGGGTGTAGGAGTCTCATTCCATTTATTTTGAGCATAAATACCCCTAGCAAAATCCCAAAGACCTAGTTTTTACAATATTTGCTCAAAAACAATTAATTAATTAAATAATTAAACCTTCAACCTTAGGAAAATTTAATTAATTTAATTAATTAAAAAAAACCTATCTAGACTCGACGGAATTCCGCAAAGCTTTCTAAGATGTCATACATGGTCATTTACATCATTCGTAAACAATAGCTACCAGAAGATAACCCCATTAGAACGCCTTTCACCACTTTGGAGGAATAATTGCCGGTGGGAGGGAAAAACTCAAGGGAAATTAATAAGGCTGAAAAGCCCAATTAATAACCTGAGGATAAAAAACCCTCGATGAAAGGAACTCTCCTAATAAAGAAATCCCAAGGTAACTGACCTAACTATGACCCATGCAGACCTATTACATTATTAACCCATGCAGGGGTGCGGAAATTCTGTTTACAAAAATATGTGCTGGAGGCATAAATTGCCTAGTGGAACCAAACTTTCGACATATTAGCGTCTGATGATGCATATCTTCATGGCACATGGAGTTGACCACCTAGTTGAATAGGCGGTCAACACACCCTAGCTGGTCTTTGGATAGAAATCACTCAGACTTTGACAATGTGCTTCATTGTGTGGGTTTCACCTTTTTGGAAGAAGATTTATTGAGTTAGAGGACTGTTTGTACCAGCTTGGGGGCAATTCTTTGAAGCTGGGCGAGTATGCTCATTGCTGGGTCGTAATACTTCTTGACAATTCAAGTGCTGGAGGGCGAGTTTGCTGCTGAAATCGAACTATATCACTTTTGGATGTTGTTTTCCTCTGTCTGGGCGCCTCATATTGCTTATTGTGGAGTGATTTGGGAATGGGTAAAATGTCTATATCAATGCAGGTCTGTATTCACTATTGGGTGGCGTCTTATCTCTAAACTGGGTGCATCTCTTGGTCTATACACAGAAAAATATTGCTGCTGATTAAATGCTGAGGTTTTTCTCCAATCTGGTCGCATTTATTCTCCATTTCTGAACTGTGGAGTGCTGCCACTAGTTCCTGGAGTCCCTTTCTGAGCTGGGTCGAGTACCAACAATATTTCTGGGCGCATTTTATCATCACATGTTCCTATATTCACAGCTGCATAACTTTATATATCTGATAGTGTTTCCTAGAGAGGTCAAATCTCTGCTTTGGGATGTCTATTTGCTGCTGCTAGAAGACAGTATTCCACTCTCATCAGTTTACTACAGGAGTTCACCTATTCGTCCATTAATTCCAGGTTCTATCTTATTATTACAGCCTGTTGTATTTGTTTGCTAATGTTATAAACTGAAACTATCATTGGAATCTTTCTTATGCAAGTGCTGGGACAGTCTATGTATAATTTTCTTGATTTTAATAAAATGAGCAGCCACTATTTCTACCGTTTTGCAATTGCAGTAACATATTTCAGTATTGGTCATTTTTGGAAATGGTCTATGAGTTGTTAGAATTCTTTTTGCCATTGTAAGAAGATTCAAGGATTGCACCTACAGCAGTTGTATACAAATTGTTTGAAGAAATACCTGTGACAAACCCTCCTTAAACTCAGAAAAATCGCCTAAAATTCAAGGGGGATACCAAGAAGGTACCTTACATATTTATAGTTAATTATTTTCCATTATGATTAATATAAAGGGTTATGTGTGCGTTGTCACTATATTAGAGAACATGCTCTAAACAAGGAGATTTACTTGATTTGTTCTTAGACAAAAGATCAATCAACAAACATATTCACAAAAGCACTTAGCAAAACATTATTGCAAAATTTAGAAAAACTCCTGTTGTAATCGAAATAAACATCAAGGGGATATTGAGAGATGATGCTTATTTATAGTTAATTATTTATCATTATGATTAATGTATAAGGATTATGTGCAACTATCCAAAGGCGTTGAAACTTACCCAACAATAAAATGGGATGTATATGAATGATGATAAGTTAATTTTAAAAAATGCCACCTCTTCTCTCATTCTCTTTATCTCTCATGCCATCTGACTAAGAAACATAACTATAATATCAACAACATATAATCACAACAAATAGATACCGTAATAAATGTAGATCAATCTTCTTTATTATTTAAAGATTCATTTCGTGACATCATACAAAATGTGGAACGAGTACAACACTTCGTCTCAGACTCTCACATCTCCTAGTCTGGCTTCTTTTTATATCTATTTACTGAAAACTATAACCACTTATTACTTTGTCAACATAATTTTAAGCATACCTAGTACAAATCACTATTGACAAGTAACTCTAATGGATTGCTCATCGCATTCTTCCTATACCTTCCATTTACGGTGGTCTTATAGCAGTTCGTGAATTATTGAGTGGTATACATCCTCGATGGTAATTTATCCTTTGTGGAAATTTGATGGTAATCTATTCAATATTGGTATCATTTTATTGACCAACAATATTTTTGGTACAAATGCCATTATTTTTATTTAAAAAAAAAGAAAAAAAGAAATATGAAAATAAGGTAACATACTAAAGTAGTATTGGCTTTTTTTCAGGGGTATTGGGTATCCAAGCTTGTGGCCTTCTTATATTTGCCGAGAACCACTTGACGTGAGTAATGAGTTTACATTCAAAGTGATTGATACTATTCTCTCAGGTACTCTTTTCCTCTATCGATATTCGTTTTAGGTGACATGCACCTAATTATCATTTGTTTCTTTGTAGTCAAATCTCTTGTCAAAGTGTTGGAATGCATTCAAATGCTTCTAAGTTTTGTTGATATGCTGCTTAAGTCTCATTATCATACTCTTGCAATGTAGAATCATACTCCGATCTTATTCTAAGAGATTATGGTCAATTTGGTGAAAGCTCCTACTACTCTTACAACCCAAGAATTTGCTTGTATGTATAATTATTTCCTGTTTGTTGTGCCGAAAGGTGCTTTCTATAGTCTAGTATGAGGGAGATGTATAATTCCTTCTGTGCTCAACATGGAGTTGATACGTAGAATTTCAAAAAAATTTCAATGTCAGCCATAGATAAAATATTTCAATATCCACCTTAAGTAAAATAATTCTATATCAACTCACTCTATATAGAGAGAGCGAGAGAAAAAAAGAGAGTAATTAAAAGTAAAAAAATTCTTATTTCGTTGGAAATGAGTAATTCCTTCAATGCTTAATATGGAGTTGACATGCGGCATTTACAAAAATATTAATAAGAAAAAACTAATTTCAATGTGGGCCATAAATAAAATATTTCCAGGTCCACCTCTCTCTCTCTCTCTCTCTCTCTCTCTCTCTCTCTATATATATATATATATATATATATATATATATATAGGTGGACCTGAAAATATTTTATTTATGGCCCACATTGAAATTATTTTTTTCTTATTAATATTTTTGTAAGCGAGTGAAAGTAAAAAAAAATGTATTGTGCCAAAAGACACTTTTTACAACGGAGTATGAAGGAGATGTGTAATTCCTTTCGTGCTCAACATAGGGTTGACATGTGGCATTTAAAAAAAATTAATATCAAGCCAAAGTGAAAAAATTCTTATTCCATGCATAGGTGCTTTCTACTTCTCCATATGAGGAAGATGTGTAATTCCTTCAATGCTTAATATGGAGTTAACACATGTCATTTCAAAAAAATATTAATAACAAGTAAAATATTTCAATATCAACTTTATATGTATAAAAAACAATTAAAAATTTAAAAATTCTTATGGTTAAAACGTTTGATGGTGGGTTGAGTATGAGGAAAATGTGCAATTCCTTCCATGCTCAACATGGAGTTGACACACACACACACACATACACACACACACACACACACACACACACACACATATATATATATATCTTAAGAACCAACATAGATCCACCTTAACTTCGGATCTATCATGCGTCGAGAGACATCAAATCCATCGACATGCAAACATTTCCTCAAATTTTGTACTCTAAAAAATGTTTTCATCTTGAGGGACTTGATGCCTATCGGCACATGATAGATCCAGAGTTAAGATGGATCTATGTTGGTAGAAGTACCATTTACAATTTTTAATAAATATTTTCTTCCATTTTCATACCTTTCCATTAGTAGGGAATGGAGCATATCAGACCCAGTTCCAGTCCTTTCGCTTCTTCGGTGGTTTTGGTTAAGAAGAATGATGGAACTATGAGGATGTGTATTGACTACAGATCCCTGAATAAAAATATGATAAAAAACATGTACCCTATACCGAGGATTGATGAGCTTCTGGATGAGCTGCATGTAGCAGTATACTTTTCAAAGATTGATCTTTGAGAGAGGAAGATATTCACAAAATGACTTTCAGGTGCCATTATGGGCACTATGAGTGTAATGTCCCTTTCCAAATAGGAGCTCCAGAGAGGAGGCTTAATGGTCTAAACCGCCTCGTTAGACTATAGCCAGGGCTAGAAAAGGGGTAAACAAGGTTACTAGAGGTCACTCCAGTCAAAGGTGTTATGTTCAGAAAGTGACATTGAGCTAAAAATGGTTAAAAGCGCTTTTAAGTCATTATGAGCTAAAAATAGAACAAATGAGCTAAAATTAGAAGTCAACAGTGAATTAGGGTTTCAGTAGTGAATTAGGGTTTTGGAAAGCTATAAGAGAAGAGTCAACGACCTAATTCATCATTATGCAGATTATGACTTGTCATTGAGGAGAGAGGCGCATCTCAAGAGAGATAGTTCAGTTGGTTTTGGTTAGCCACTGGGGGTTGTCTCTGAAAAGCCATCGTCCGCTCCCTTCACAGTTTCACTTTTCCATCTTGTTTCCCGCTCACCTGTCCCATTCCACTTGTCTGGGCATTGGGTTGGCCTTTCTAGGGTTGCACCTTATCTAGTGGGAAGAAGGGGCTAAAGGCCCAGAAGGTAAAAGCAAGCTGGTAAAAGATAAAAGCCTAAGAATAAAACCTCGAGATGCTTCGTCCAGGGATCCCCGAAAAAGCAATAAAGGGCTTCTCAACAAGAAACAAGAGGGACCCTAAAAAATAATAAAACAAGACCTAAATAAAGGATAGGGGTTCTCATCACGAGCCAACCTATTAGGTCCATGAGTATTTAGCAGTATGACATTGCCATCAGCTAGTTACCACGCCAGGGCAGTGACCTTTGGTTGTGTTATCCACCAAAGTTGCACTATGGTGAATTTCCGCTGAGCCGCCAAAGATTGAACATTATTGTTCAAAATTCAGAAGTTCAGAAATTCAGCCGGTCTAAAAGACCACCTGGTTACTCTATATTTCCATAAAAAATTTGTAATAAGAGGTGTTGGCATGATGAA
>JASDQU010378408.1:0-11288 GCA_032191745.1 Picea mariana | reverse complement strand
ATATATAGTGTGTGTGTGTGTGTGTGTGTGTGTGTGGATCCATCTTAACTCCAATATCTAGAGATGAAAACCTTTTTTAATCTAAAAAAACAAATCTTTGCAAAATGAAATTTAATTCCTTTTACATATGATAAATGGAGAATTAAAATAGATTTATAGTGAAAAACTTGAAAGTGAAAAATATTAAAAACAATCTTAATAATTAAGAAATCATTCAAAATATGCATGAAATCACTCCAATATTGCTCCATACTCTCACAGACTTGCTTCCCAATATTTAGGATTAGTTGTTCGAAATATTTATTTTTGCCCATAAGAGTAAAAACCTATATGTTTGGGTTAGCAATATTGTTGAAATGATTTTTATTATTATGTTGTCCGTAATTTCTATTAGCGACAAGAGGGAAACAAAAGAAACAACACGATCTAACAAAATTTTGTTTACCAAAGAAAACCAAACTGTTAAAGGTAACAAATTTCTCGGAATTCGAGAACTTGTTATATCCAAATTTAGAGTGTTTGAAAACCCAAATTATACGAAAATTTAGATTGCTTGGTTGAAAACCCAAAATATACGACTCATGGGAAAGAGAATATAGAAAACTGAAAATGTAACCCTAAACCCAAACTATACATCAAAACATGAGAGAAAAATTCTAGTCCTAGACGAGTACGAGACCTTCCCTATCGGAGACCCAGACCCTAGAACTAACTTGACCTTCCCTATCGGAGACCCAGACCCTAGAACTAACTTTACCCGTGATACAAAAATCAACAACATTCAACATATTGAATTGTTAAGAATATAAGCAAGAAAGTAAATAACTAGCAATAACAAGAACAAGATCAAGAAGGCAAGGAAGAAGGGTGGGAAATGCACTAAGCCAATTCAATTAATTTGTACATCAATAATGTATATATAGTACATGTTGCACAACTATCTTCTAACATTATGACATTTAGGGTAAGATAAAAAACTGAGATTAGAGAGTTTTCAACATCCCACCTTAATCATAAGTTCGTTCTTGCCTGAAAAAATGTCACTTCTTGACAACTAGTAATGCATCAAGAAAATATTCATAGGGCTTAAGATCCTCTCTAAACTCTGAAAATAAAATGGCATAAGATAAAGGCTTCTACTAAATTGGTGGTTTAAGGATGAGCACAAACTCAACCTGGTGGTTTCGGGATTACCGCAAACCAATCTGGTAGTTTCGAGATGACCACAAACCAAATGTCTAACAAAAGTTGATGTCTTCTACTAAATGACATTGTTTTAAGTGGACCATAAACTAACAAGATATCAAGGGTAAAAAATATGAAAATAGAACTTCATGTCTTTTGCTTAATTGGTCGTTTTAAGCTAACCACAAACTATCAAGAAATCAAGGCTAAGAAAACTATGAAATCCACTTAATAAAATCTATTTATTACTAAAAAAATTTAAAGAATTTTCCATAAAGATATAACTCGGATAAATCTTATCTCATAAAGAAATACAACCTTAATGTTTCTTCTCATCTCCTCAGGGTTTCATTTATCATGCATAAGCATGGTGAGTTGAATATTTACCATGCATCCTTGATTTTAATACAAGCTTGTTTCTACAAGTCTGTGTCCTTTTATCACTTCCACATGAGTCAAGTCCATAGCGTTGGTCTTGAGGTAGCATGCTTCACCCAAATTCTGCACACGTCATCAGTCGCTCACTTTAGATCGCATGTCACAAGGGATCACAGGTCGTGAGAGTTTATCACTTGCAATTTCAATGTCTCAAAGTACTACAAGACATTATAACAATGTAAACAAAGGAGAGTTGTGTCAAATCGAGGCACGGGAACTCTAAATTCGTTTGATTTCTCTGGAATGTCAAGATTTCTCAACAATCAAAGGAAATGGGATGTGATCATTCTTGCACAGGCTTGTACATTGCTTTGATTGTCTTTGTTGTTCATGGTTAGCCATATGCTCCAATATAGATATTTTTTCATAATTGATTGAAGTAGTCACCATAGTTTTCTGGCGAGTCAAATTTATGAATCAAATACCTAGGGAAAAAGTCCATACCTCTTTAGTGAATTGACAATCAACAAATAAATGTTGGATGGACTCTTCTCTGTTGAGGTCCCATATATTCTATGTTTCTTTTGATTTTTTGAAGTTATTCTCTTCTCATGGACCACATGCTAGCAAAATATGTTGAGTTTTGGAATTTGTCATTATTCCAAACATGTGAATGAGGAAATGATTCGGAATTTTTAGACAAGAACTTAAATCCTTTTTTCACTGAGTAAATGGAGTTGCCCTACCCATGTGAATCCCTAAGGATTTTATTCAGCTGGGCACAACCCTAAAGAGAGGAGAATAAATTATTCATATATGGAAGAAAATGTGACAGTAGAAATAGGGTTATCCAACCTTCCTAGAGTCCTAATATATTCCATGTCAGAAAATTAATCATTCAACCGCCCAAAAGATGACTTATCTAAGCTGATCGTATTTTGAAGAGTTTCCACCGCCCATAAATTAATTTCCACTGCCTTGACAACCTTTTTCATTTAATGATCTAAGATTATCACCACCACACCATTTGACCGTTTGAGTTTCGACTGATCAAATTTCAAATGGGAAATGAACCATTAATGTACTAGAAAAACCAAATTTCACTGAGATACAACAAAGGGAAAAGATAACCAACTAACTGTATCAATATATATACATCTATGTAATCTTTATTTTGTAATGAGGAAGAAATAGAAATTGACAGAGAGTTGTGAAGAATGTTAGCAAGAGATTTTATTCTATGTTCATATTTTTTTTGAGTTTTTAAACTCATGATAATGTTTATATTAATTATAGAGTAATTTATTTTGTTGTAGCATGCATACTCTATTTATTGTTTGAAATCTTTAGTTAAATCCTTATGCAAAAAAGTGTTTTTTTGTAGAATGCTATTAAGTTTTTAGTATAGATGTACTGGGTTAATATTTTGTTGTTGTAACATGAGTTTTTAGTGAGTTGTTATAATTTCTCAGTTTCTACTATAACTTTATTTTTCTATAACAACATTTTACTCTCTGTTGAAACACCTCATTGTAGCTTAAAGGTGTTTTTACAGAGTGTTGAAACTCGTGTAGTAACTGTTCATTGTTTCATGATACACTCCCTTGCATCCTTGATTATGATATTAGGGCTAGTAATATGTTTAGTTCTTCGTTGTAACTCAATACAATGATTTAGAATCTGATTTAAAATGGATACAAACAGTGATTTGGCTCAGCCACAAATTATTGTTTTGATTGAAAGAAAATATGATTTTTATTTTATCAAAATGAGAACAATTCTGCGTTCTCAAGATCTTTGGAAGTTTGTTAGTGTCGCTTATCGAGAGCATGTTGACCAAGCAGAAGAAATGGCTCTCACAAATGTTGAATGTGTTTTTTTAAAGGAGAACGAAAAGAAGGACAACAAAGCCCTCGGTCTTATTGACCAAGGCCTAAATAAAACCATATTTCCGATGGTGTCAAGTGCAGTGTCTTCAAAGAAATATTGGGACATTCTTGAAACTAACTAGCAAGGTGTATTGAAGGTGAAGATCGTGAAGGTTCATAATTTGTGAAGAGACTTTGAAAATATGAAGATGAAGGAAAATGAGTCAGTTGATAGTTTCACAACTCAAGTAATGAATGTTGTGAATCAACTAAGGAAATATGTAGAAGACCTCTCATACAAGAGAGTAATTGAGAAAGTTCTTAGATATTTACCAAATAAATTTGAATATGCAGTTGTACCCATAGAAGAATTTAAAGATATTAGTCTAATGCATATTAATGAATTAACTGGTTCTCTGATTGCTGATTAATCGAGGATCTCTATATATGATAATTGATTAGAAAATTCCTTCAAATATCAGCTGCAACTTACTAGAGGAAGGGAGAGGTCTAGTAGAAGAGGAAGAGGAGGTCGATTTCCTAGTCAAAGAGATAGAAAAAATGATTCAAAATCTGAGAAGAAAACACAAAAGATCCTCCCAGTTTAAGGGGGAGTAGTTGTATATCCTGATAGCAAGGAAATTAGAGATATGATAAATCTAAGGTACAATGTTATTATTGTAATACATTTGGACATTATGCTAACAAGTATTTGAAGAAGAAAAAGAGTGTTGGAAAAAGTCTTCACACATGACAGTGGAGTCAAAGGATGACCATAAACCTTTGTTTATGACTTATAATGTCACCCAGGAAAGTTCAAATAATGTTTGGTTTTTGGACAGTGGATGTAGCAATCACATGACTCGAAATAAAATTTTGTTTTCCAGTTTAGATACCAATATCCAGTCTGAGGTAAAGTTGGGTAATAACAATAAGGTAAGAGTTAATGATAAAGCTGTGATATATGTTTGTACTAAGAATGTTGAAAGAAGAAAAATAGATGATGTTTATTATGTACCTTTTATGAAATGCAATCGGTTAAGTGTTGGACTATTATAGAAATATCTGCCTCACCCTGTGCATATTTTCTCAGAAGGCCTTGCTCAATTTCCCTATGCAGACTTGAAGTCCCTTTTTGCAAATGCCAGAGCTAAAAGCATTATTTTTCCACATATGCATGCCCTACCTATTATACAACATGTGTATATGCAGGTTGCACCACCGGGTTTTGTGTCAAAAAATAAAAAATGGTGTCGGGTTTCCCTGTCACGTCACAAGATCCATGATACTTGACCTTCCATATACTGGAAACCTTCCAACTTGGCCCTTCAATTCCACTTGAAGGATATAAATGGGTCAAATCCAAGCTATGGAAAAGACGAGAAGAATTCAATTTTGAGAGAAAACTTACTCTGGAGAAATTATTCACTTCATATTGAGTCTGCATCCCTTTATCCTTTTAAGAATGAACACATTGTTCAATCCTCAGGCTCTTCCCTACTTGTTTGAAAAGCTCATTGTCTCTCTTATATGAGCTTTCCTTTGGTGGAGGATTGATGTGGTGGAGGCCTTGGTGGAAGGGACTTAGTTTCTCAGTTTCGAACTGTGCTAACACATAAATTTGTAGAGGTTGATGAGGACAAGTTGCAAGTGTGCTCCTTTGAATCAAGTGCTCAACGATGGGCTTTATCGAACGTCTGGACGAGGTAGGCCCTTTATCTTGTCTTGCTAGCATATTTTTTAAGTAGCATACTTGAGATTAGAGTTGATTTATGTAGTCATTTTCGTCTGTTGTGGTTTACCCCTAGCCATAAAGAGAGTTTCCTCGTAATAGAATTGATGATCATACTGGAGATAAAATCTTGTTTTTCAGGGTTTGGAGTGTTTTTCTCCTTTGATTGCTCTTGTTTATATTGATTTTCTTGTCATATGACTTCTTGATAACCTCCGTTCATTCCAAGTTTGAGTTTCTTAGGCTTCTCTTTAGCCTAGTTTTGTTTTTAACATATATATGTGATTTTTTAGCCAGAAGTCACGTACATACGTGTGATGTCCTTATGGAAGAGACTCACGTACATCATCATTTTATGATTGGTTGTTGGGTTTGATCTTTGTTTGATAAGTTTTGATGGTTGTTGAGTCTTCTTGGATCTCTATTGTGACTGAGAAGTAGTCTATCAATGAAATGCAATTAATCAATCAATCTATCTACCACCATGTTTATTTTTCCAACAATTTATAGTTTCATGAATGATTTTACCTTACCCTTACCTTACCTTACAGAGCTTGGCCTGGACATTGTGCGAACCCCACATCTTTTTGTTAGAATGCAAAATTTATCAGAAGAAAATCAAATCAAATAAACGTATATATGCATATACAACTTTTTTTAATGATATGATCTCATTGATAGTGTGATACAGTTATGCCCATCATGGGATGGAAAATCAGTACATTATGAATAAAAACATAAAATCCCGAGGTTGCAAATCACCATACTGTGTAATGATTCTGCATTTGGGGTTGTGTGGGGTCCAATGGGCATTTTGGCTTTTGACAAACACATAGGTTCACACCACCAGAAGCCCTTTGGCAAACTGTTTTCTTCTGCGCAATTAGTGTGCTCAATTAGTGGGAATCGTAAGCAACTTGAAAGTTACCTTCAGGAGCGTGCAATTTCAGGGAGCCCAGAGTTGAAAATCCAAAGCACTTCTCGAGCTTAAGCACCTGAAGAATGTTTCCATGGCTGCAATGTAGAACCCTAAGATCCTCATCCCTACTTATCATTCTGCACAAACGAAGACACTTTAAGCAATGAAATGTCTCAGAAATCTATTTAATTCATGGCGCAACATATTCGCGCAAGTCTGGTGGAATCAAATTAAACATGGTAGTTGTGGGCTTCCCTTTCAGTTTCAGTTATTAAATCCAGGGGAACTGAGCGTTGAGATACAAAGGGATTATTGTGGAACAACACATAATGGTAACATGCTTGCGAGTGAGAGAATCTACGCGGTACCACGTTTTTCACACCAGGGAAATGATGTTGGGATCCTACGAATGTTTCTAGAGAGTAAGTTAGAAAGAGTGACACGTTTGTGATGACATGCAAATTGCCACACAAGATTCCATCGACTGTAGTGTGGCCATGGTGCCACCCACTTTCCCATCCACTTGCTAAATCATTAATGCATCTGATTGCCATCTTTCTCTCTCGTTCTCAAGGCAATGGAACCTGCCGCCACCCCTGTTCTCAAGGCAATGGAACCCGCCGCCACCTCAATGGCTCTCGTTTTCAAGGCAATGGAACTTTAGCTTAAAACATCATTGGATGCCTTGAAAATCGTGCATAAAAACTAATTGAAATTGCCCAAAACTTTATGTAAAAACTTCTCTTTTCTTAATTTAAAATTAAATATTTAAAATACATATTTATATAAGTTGCATTTAATAATACCAATAACTTTTAGGTTTTGTTGATCCAATTTTATTTAAAATTATTAAATTATTAAACACATATTTAGATTTCTTACGTTTAATAAAAATAAATTTAAATTTACTTCCACCATAAATTAAAATATATTTTTATGAAATTTACTGCAATTATGGACCTCTAAAGAATTATTTAATTAAATCAATTACAATCATTTTTTTTGTCATTAAATTCATTTAAGTTATTTTATGAAATTTACTGTTTACTCAAGGCAATTATGGACCTCAAAATAATTCTTTAATTAAATCAATTACAATCATTTATTTTTGTCATTAAATTCATTTAAGTTATTTGAGAATGTTATATTTATTGAGTTTAGTGATTATAATTTAATTATATTGATATATTTAATTTAGTTTTTAAATTTAATTAAATATTAATCACTTTCGAACTCGAAAGAATTATTTAATTAAATCAATTACAATCATTTATTTTTTTCATTAAATTCATTTAAGTTATTTTAAAATGTTATATTTATTGAGTTTAGTGATTATAATTTAATTATATTGCTATATTTAGTTTAGTAATTTAGTTTAGTTATTAAATTTAATTAAATATTAATTACTTTTATTAAGAAAGAAGTAAACTAATTCAAAATTAATATAATTTTTTTTAATAAAATCTTTTTTATTTTTAAATGTGATAGAAAATTTGTTAAAAGAAAATATATATAATTAGTTCCAACAACACTATTTTAAGATGGTTAAATGTTTATCTAACACAACAAATTAAAATAATAATAAACAACATTAAAAAAAAATAACAATAGAATGAAAATATTTTTTTTATGTGGCCTCCATTATTATATATATTGAAAGAATAACAACTAGTATTGATGCATTTAACTCAGAATTTATCAAGCTTCTTGAAAGATAAAATTTCTGGAGGTGCAAAAAATTTTAGAGTGCATTTTTTTTTTTTGTAAGTTAGAAAAATATTGAAGCCTGCAAAAGAGCAAAAGTTACAGTTGGTGGAATAGCGCAAGAGATAATGGCAACATCGTCCTGGTGGGAAACCAATGCTTTCACATTGTCGTAGAGTTCCCAATTGACTGTGCAATTATCAAAAACTGTAAAAAACAAAAATTGCGCTATTCCTAGAGGCTAGGATGCCACAGAGGGCTCGAACCGAGTAAACTAATCTGTCTAAAAACATAAAAAAACCAGAGAAAATTGAGAACGTTGGGATCATACAGAGCTGGGGTCGGGCATCTGTTCTTTCTGTTGGTCCTACACAATTTCCTTGTCGGGAATCCCTATGTTCGGGGTGGTATGTCAAAGAGCACAAAGAAGAGACTCCATTTTCTCCTCATGACGAACTCGACGTTCATCCCTGTTCAACAACTCCTTGATGTCGCACTTGACATCCATGACTGAGGTTTGGATAAAATTCAGAGAATTCTTCAAATTCCTGAGACCATCACACCGAGAAAAAGAAAGAGGAGGCAAACAGGGTGGTGGAGCATTAGAAGCAAAAGGGTTATGTTCAAGCTTCGACAATATATCTACTTACACTATGGGAAAAATGAAATAGCTATATTGAGAACGACAATGGGATTGTCAATTTCTGGGAGTGCATATATGCTACCCGAAAAGAGAGTTGTTGGGAGTGAAGCCATAGGTAATTCAGTGAAGAGGCTACGTCCTGAGAGTATTAGTGAGGTGATAAACCTGGGCGTGAATATGGTTGGTGATGGACAATTGAAAAATACAGAGGGACAACGAGAGCACATGGTAGCCATGTTGGCTTCAAAGGTAGCGCTATTCACACTGTTAATGTTGGCGTTTACAGCAACGAGGATCACAACGCAACTTCCGATCCCTCCAAGATACAATGGGTTTGTGTACAAGGATAGAGTAACAGTGAATTCAATGCTGGTGGAGGCATTCTTTGACCCGCTGTGTCCATACAACAAGGACTCATGGTGGCCTTTGAAGGAGACGCCATGAAAGTTCGGTGAGCCTCGTCTCACTTACAATTGAGAGATCAACTATTGTGAGCCCGAGGTGGTATCCCAGAACAACAGTGTTACCGAAGAGAATGTTCAAGAAGTTCTTATACAGACTACATGGAGGTGTTATAATGAAATGAAGTGAGGTGTGCGTGCTCATTCCGTCGGACTCACACATCCTCCAAATTAAGTCACAAAAGTGAGATTGAGTTGTGCTTATATTTATTGTTTGAAGGTGTGATGATAGTTATTCAAGTTGTGTGTCTTTGTCAAGAATGATGATGAGATGTAAATGGGCTTGTAATATTGGGCATATGATTGGTCAGAGTATTGTTGATATTTTATATACTTGATTGAATTGTTGTAGGGGGTGCATGATCGGTTGTACCCAACAGCCCAGGTTATGGTCCAAATTGTAATGCTTAGCCATAGGCAAGCTAAATTCCCCAGGTTTGTTGTAAGCCTTGTTAGTAAGGCATAAACAAGCATACCTGTTGTAGCGCAGAAGTGTGTGTGATCACAGGATGTGATTCTCTCTCATAGGCAAAGAGGTTGTTATATCAAATTGTGGAATTAACCACTAGGGTAGGTACGAGGGTGGCAGGTGTACTCGTATGCTAGCTTGATGTTGAATCAGAGACTTTGAATCTTCGATTCAAGGTGGGGATGTGAGATGGAAGAATCTCAAAGTGTGAGACCAAGTTGTGAGTCTCAGAGTGTGAGGGGGACCAAGTTTCATTTAAGGGAGAGTTTAACATTGATGAACCATGTAGCTGAAAACAATTCCTAGAGAACTAGCGGTTACAGTGGTAGATGACTTCTTCCACTCTCTTTGAATTGAGCCCACCAAAAGCAACACACCAAAAGAAGGATGTGATTCTTCTGCATTGCCTCCAACTTGGCCTCACCCCTAAAACAATGATGACCATCCAGGTTCTTCCAAGGCTTGAGTTCTCTCATGTCATTTATTTTGTTCAATTTAGTCATAGTTACAGTATTAGGCAGGGCCAAGGCTAGTTTATAGCTTTCACAATATTGGTGCTAGCAACTTATGTATATCACTTTGAACATGGATGCTTTTACCGCTTGTAGCCAAAACTCATAGAACAAGCTACAATCTTGGCTATGTGTATTGGTTTATTAGCTATCTAAGGTAATACAAAAATTTTATTTAAAAAAAATAATAATAATTGAATTTTAATAAATATTAAAGTTATAGTAAAATATATACATTAATTTTATACTTATAAAAAAGATAAATTTACCACTGAATTATAAGATAAAGAACAAATACTTGCACTATATTTATATTTTTTAAATTATTATCATTTAAAAATAAAAATAAAATTTCTGATATTGAATATAAATATTGTTTTTAAATAGATATTTACATTTTTTAAATCAATGTTATATTATTTTACGAAAATTATAAAAATTATGATATTATATAGTGGGTTTAATGGTTATGAAAATGTATTTTCTCTTCAGAGGTCACAAGTTTAAATAGACAGGGAGTAGAGTATGTATATCTCAATAGACTTTACCCCTTAAAAAAAAATAGTATAGTAGTAATATAGTTAGTTATATTTTAAGTGAGTAAAATATTATGACAATTACCATCTATTGATATTAAAATTGAAAAATGAAAGAAACACTTTTGATTTTTTAGATTAGCTTTGACCACCTCCTTCAAATCTTAATTTTATTTTATCTTCTAATTTTTTTATGACACCACAAATTCTTCTTAAAATTAAGATTATTAATAATTTATTCTTTTATTCTCCAATTATTTAGTCATAACATATATTTTATAAAAAAAATTACCTTTTTAAATTATTTTTAATTATTTTTATAATAAATTATAAAAAATAAAATTATATATAAAATAAATTAAAAAATTCAATTATATATTTTTAAAAATAAAACAAAATATTTAATATAAAATTGTGAAATATAAAATTTTAAAAATTAATTTAAATAATTCCATGTGATATTTTAAAATAATACTAATAGAAAAAGAGTGCATGATTAATTTTTTTTACTACAAATGAAGACCAATAATAATAATTTTAATATCATTGTATGATAGTACGTATATTTATTTTTTTTTAATAATTTTTTTAAAATTATCAATTAATTTTTTTAATAAATTTTATGGAAAGTATTTTATGGTTTTACATGTTATTATCATACAATGAAAAGTGAGGAGAATAACCATTATTGTTTTAAGAATATAGATTTTATATAGAGAGATATTTACTTGAGAAATAATATTTAAAAAAATATTGATAATATAAATAATAATTTAATATCAATTTTATTTCTCTCTATATAAAACAATTGAAAATAAAAGAAAATTTATTGTTAAAACATTTTAATGGTCGGTTTCTTAGTATGAGGGAGATATTTAATT
>JASDQU010378407.1:0-11288 GCA_032191745.1 Picea mariana | reverse complement strand
TATAAATCATGGGACATTGATGTATTCCCACTATCAATAGCAAGGTATCTTTCTACTAATGACAAGAAGCCCCAAGGTACTACAAAGTCTCTAGATCTCATTCCCAGAGAAAATGAGTTGAAGTTAATGGGAACATATCCACTAAAATTAGGGAATTAAGGAACCCTCCATCATCCAAAACAAGTGAAAGAGAAAATAATTTGAAGGCATTGGAAAAAATATGGAAGGACATATCACTAAGTATGTCTCTCGCATGCACCAAAAAAATAGTGCATGGAAGAGACCCTATGAGAAATCCCCAATAATGAAAGACATTTACAATGGTGAGGACTTACAACAATCATGAAAATGGAAACCAAGGTACAACACAAATCCTAATATGTAAATATAGGTCTTGACGTCGAACATATGGGAAACCACTTAGACAACAACCAATGATGAAAAGTCATCTACTGAGCACAAGGTAACCTACCAATGATGAAAATAGGATTAGGGTGATATTGACTCTAGTTGAAACTATTAGAGAAATGTGTCATAGTTTATAAGATGATTCAATAGGAAGAAGTCAATGGAGACATTATCCATTGGCATGAGAAAAGAACAAAGACACAAATAGTACCGAGAAAAAATTGATGATTGGGAAAGCTGACATGGATGGTCAAGAAATATGAGAAATCTCGAACACAAGCTACAAGTTCCCTTGAACATAAGCATGACTTAATATTGACTTGGGTAGCATTTGACACAAAATGGAACAATGATATACGTCTACGACATAGGAGGCATTGAAAGACTATCCATAGTGACTAGAAGAGTAACCAACTAAAGGAGTAATAAAATCGAAAATCATGGTTCAAATTCCTAAGGCCATACTAAAACTCAAATTGATGAGAAAACAACTCAAATTTGGTGCTTTGTTCAAGGGAGACACGAATCAAGACAACTACAAACAAAACAATATCTTTATTCTTTTCCGACTTTATCATTTGTATCATATAAAATCCTGAAAAATAATGAAATATTGTTAGGATACAATGGATGAAATATGTGTTGAGAATCAATAAAACTAGCTCCAAGAACATGGAACTATTGATCTAAAAGACTGTCAAAGTATTAAAGATAACATCATGAGGAAAAATCCTCTTGGTTTTTTATAAAGGTGGTACGCCTCTTTCAATATATTACAATTTACAAAAAATGATAAAAAGACTAAGCTTTTAGAAAATAAATATTCACATGCAGAGACTGCTTGAGAAAGGACTAGGCTTGTTCAAAAAATAAATATTTAAAATATGATACAAGACTGTAAACCATAAAAGTAAGAAATTTTAAAAGACAACATTTTCCATAATAGCATGATCAAGATAAGGCACATCATTGGAAAAGATAAGAAATATGGCCCACATTTGTAGAGAATTTAACATGACCATTCCATTAAAACTCAAAAAGATTTTGATAAACAAAGATTTGAAATCTCATGCTTTAAACTCAGAGTCTGAGAAATCACTAATGTAGTGCTTCAAATAGTTCTCTGGGAATTCTAAAAAACATGCAAATGTTTTTAAAAATAATAATCTTTGTAATGTTTATAAAATTAAATAGCGTTAATCATTTAAAGAGGAATGGGATTAGGCTCCCGTAGATCATGAAATTAAAGAAAGACTTGGAAGATGGAAAGGAAACACAGTTAGGGGTCGACATTTGGTTTTCACAAATCCTAAAACAAAAAAGGATGGATGACTACTAGTTCAGAAGGAAAATGAATAATATGACTACTTGACTTTCTATGATGGAAAGTACCCTTGTCTTCATTTGCTTGTTGCAGTGATTCTTGTAGAGTGTTCGACTGGAGGTGGTGTGGTAGTTGCAACTACGTTTTGTTGATATAGCTGAGTTATATTTATTATTGCATTCTTTAACCATAATTCGATATACTCTTGCGTGGGAGAAACCGTCATATCATGCTTAATGTTTGCATTGAATCATTCTTTTTCAATGTATTTAATATCAACGTTGAGATGGTGCAATGTATCTTCAACATCTTCATTCTTATTTACATAGAGGATAAACCACTTTTCTACTTTCTCTTCTGAGTATTCAGTTATTTCATTGAAATCATTTTCCCATAAAATATTTAGGGCATCCAAGTGTCCTTGTAACTGATATTTAGAAAGTAGAATTGAATCCATTATCAAATGTGGGCCCCTTAGCTCCTTCGTCAAATCAATGGGATTTAAAAATAAGTCACTCTTGGTATTTATGACATCACGTTCCTCTAGTATTTCGTTTAAACATCTTGCATTAATTCACCTTAATCAAGTTTTAGATAGGATATTCTTCTCTCGCCTTTTCATATCATTCATATTGAATATTTTGGCAGAAAATGTGTTGACAACATCCTTGTAGAATTTTTCATCCTTATCTATGTCCTTTTGGAGATATTCTTTAAATTTTGTAATCCTTGAGGAAAGTATAATGGAAATAGAAACTTGTTCCCATATCTCAAAGATTCGAGAAATTGCTTTTTGCATATTATCTCCAATATATCATTTGATGGTTGTCAATAATTTTGAGGAACTCCTTAATCTATAACTTGATTCTAGAATATTTTATAAAGTATTAAGAGGTTGGATGGTGTCAATTGGCTCAACGAACAAATGCTTTAACAATAATACATTTTCTAATCCTTTTTTTTTTCTTTCAATACTTGGTTTTCTTGTTCAATTTCATCAATTGAAGACTTGACTTCTTCTCCAATTGCTTAGTGAAATTGCATGAATTTTGAGGGTGTTACCCCTTGTAAATCAATCTTAGAGTTCCAATTCTGAGAAACATTTTTTATTTTTCAAGTTAATTTTTTCAATTAACATCTCTTTAGACTCTTTGTTAAAGGTCACATGGTGCAATGTGATAGATTCCTCCTCAAAGACCAATGGTCCTTGACAAGACAATTTGTTTGTNCTCTAAGATTGATTTACAAGGGGTAACACCCTCAAAATCAATCTTAGAGTTCCAATTCTGAGAAACATTTTTTATTTTTCAAGTTAATTTTTTCAATTAACATCTCTTTAGACTCTTTGTTAAAGGTCACATGGTGCAATGTGATAGATTCCTCCTCAAAGACCAATGGTCCTTGACAAGACAATTTGTTTGTTATTTCTCTATTTTCCAACAATCTTTACTCGACCTAGTCGAGTTCTTCTACTTCAATATCCAGTTCCATGTTTTCAATTTTAGCTACTGGAACTTCCTTCTCTCCTTTCTTAATTACATCTCTTTTTATTTTGAGTGCTACAGGAGCAGTATGTGTTTTCCCAATATCTCCTTTTGAAGGTTTTCATTCCCTCCATCACCATAAATTCCCAAATCTTAATTATTTTGTCCAAGGCTACTTCCCCGTGTCATGTTTTTCATTTTAGAACTCCTCTGTGACACATTAGGTGAACTAGGGTTAGGGTTACCACTGATCATGGTTCGACCCTTCTATTTGTATTGATCATTAGTGATGACTAGGGTATCGAGATCATCATGAAATTTCTCATGGATGGCTTCCATGTTGTTTTGATTAAACCCACCTTCTTCTTTAAATTGGGTAGTCTTTACAAATGAAAAGTTGTAACTAACTACATATATGCGTGTTGTAAACAGATTACTGGGGTCAACTCCTAGAATTCGAGGAATTTATTTTATCTTAAAGTCATCAAAATGACTAGTGAGTTCATCCATATGGGAGATACTTTTGACAATGATTTCCCCAATTTTCAAGGGAAATGGAATGAACACCCTTTTTTCTCTTATTTTTAAAGAAATGTGCAGGAGACTTATATTTCTTGCAAACTTCAACAACGAAGAATTTATCCAAAACATAAAAAGGAACTAAGGAAGGTTTTCCCTCGAAACCATACATTCTTATGAAACGAAAGTCATCCAAAGTTTCAAAAACCCCCTTTCATGCCAAGAAGGTAGGAACTTCTATAGACAATCTTGATGTGGTGGGACCACAAATTAGCTTCTTGAAAGTAGACTATAGAAAAGAATTTTGTACTTCATACAAATGATATGGGGATTTATGTTTCCACAATGTTGGATACCAAAAATGAAATAGGTCTTTGCCAAAATCAACACTCCTTGTAGGAGGCAAGTCTTAAAAAACATGGCGGTATGCAATTGTAAAAATCAAGTAGGAACTCATAAATAATTTTTTATATTTCCATAAATTTACAAGATGGAAAGAAACTTCACTTGAAATAATTTGAGCCGAATTAAAAAAGACACTCTCATGGACATAGAGGTTCAAGACATATAATACATATCTCAAGATAGTGGTCATGGATTATTGTCCAATTATTTTGGAAAATAACCAGACAAACCCTTTATAGGGGTATTTCAAGGAACATACCTCTATTTGAATGGAGTTGTCAGAGTAGTTTGATGGCTTCAAAAGAAAATTGTTTAAGACATTTGTCCCTCCATGGTTGGTACTTAAAAAGGCATTTGATTCTGAATTTTTGAATGTCATAATATGCTCGAGGAGCCTGAGCATCCTTCTGAACACCATGGGTGCCAAGGAAATTGGCACCTTCCTGGACAATTGAATTATCCTCTTCTCACTGTTGAAATTGTCTCTGAACCTAATAATCAACTCTTTAAAATATGATACCTTCGACATACAACCTACCAATGCCATTCCAGAAATCCAACTTTATTTGAACTCTTTTCTTTCGGAGAGAGTGTTGAGTACCACTTAAACTCCTCAGACCACTAGAACGAATTCTCCTTGCATCCTAATGTATTTACAATGTCTCCAAAATAGAGCTCATTTTTATTATTAGTCATATTTGGTAGAGGATAATTAGAATGAAAAGATGGTGATTTTGTTGTAGTAGGAGTTTACAACAAGGATTTAACTCCTTACCAAATTCTCCATGTATTTTCTTAATATCACAATTTATAACTCTTAGTTCAAAATTCTTAATTGCATGATTTGATTCGGCTTTAAGGTGGGTGATTTTTGAGAGCCACGTTATTAATAACATCTTTAATTCACGTCATGTGTCGGCCGGTGTGGTGGTGGGATCATAAATGTTCTATGAGAATGTGATTATGTACTTGGATGAATGGAAAACGCTTATGTATGGAGATGTAAAATGAGTCATGGAGAGTGCATAATGTTGATTTGCGAGATTAAGGGTTTGCAGGGTGCGAGATATGGAATGGGACATGTAGGGAGACATTTGTATCTACAATCATAAAATACACTATGTACAAGAATGACTCATTTTATATGATGTGAAAGAATGCAGGTCATTTTGGAGTGAGTGGAAATGCGGGATGCAGGTTTTTTGGTTTGTGGGGTTCCAAATTTTTTAAGCATCATTTACCCCCTGCAATGGGAATCCCACAAATGGAAAAATGGCTAATTATGAAGAAATACAAGTAAAAAGGAAACTAAGTTTTAATGGTAGAGACTTGTTGTAGGATTGCAAACTCATGGTGATTATGGGTAGATTTCCCGCAACTCAAAAAAGTGAAAAAATGGCCAAGTGTGGGATATACAAGAAGAGAAAGTATGACAAAAATTATTTATCTTTGATTAATTAAAATTGATCGACAGGAACATACCTATGTAAAATGTAGGTAGGACATGCAATATATGGACACTCATTGGGATGTTTCCTCCAAGAATGCAGGGTTCTAAGCTACAGAAGAAATAAAGTCAAAGGAAAAAAACTAAAGAGAATGCATGAATAGTGAGTAGTATATGGAAAACTAAAGCATGCATTAGGTTCAAAAGAACAAAGCAACGTTATGTAATACAATAATGCAACTTAAAACATAAAAATGGGATCCCTTTGGGAGATGGCTAGAAAAAGATTGAGAGGAAGTCATGTGGCTTTAATTCAAATTCATGGTGGGGACAATAAGTATCTTGATCCTATGAGAAAATTCATCATGGATATCAAAAATGGAAATCAATGCTCTAACTAGGGCACCCATAATCAATAGGCTCTACGTAAATTATGATACTTTTAAATGGAGAGAATGCTTCGTGTTGCAACTTAGTGGGGCTGATCCTAAGGCCAAATGGAGCAAGAGGATGATAGTACAAAATCAAAGTTGGAAAAACTAAACTAGATGCCAACTTCGAGTTCATTACCTATCAAAGTGGATCAATGAACGACACCAAAGAAAAATTTCTCTAAGTTTTGCATACATGATGAACAACACTGGTCAAAAAATTAATAAATTCAATATAAACCTTCGATAACAACTTGTGATCTAGAATACAAAACCTTGAGAAAAAATACTGAAAATACAATATGGTACAAACCACTACATAACCTTCCTTCTTATGCGTAGAACTTCTTCAGGTAGATCTCATATCTAGGATCATGGAAAGTATTTATTTGGTAGTCAATGTACAAAGTCTCAAGTTTAAGAAAAAAGCATGATCGATGATGTGTATCTTCCCATGGTCTATGAGTCATAGTCATGGCTTTGAGGATAGCCGCATTTGAAGGTAATTCAACATTCAAGAAATCATGTGTACTAGGAGGGTTAACATCCCACCTGGTTGAAGTGAATTGATCACTTTCCATATAATGATGGAGATCATAATCCGAGATGGCATAGTCTATTATTAAATACTCACAAATAATAGGTCTTGAGGAAGTATAAATACCGAGGTCAAACTCAAGAGGAAAATCATAGTCCCGCAGGCCAATAGAGGGAAGCAAGGGATCTCATACCCCCATTGGATAAGTCACCTAATCAATTACTGAGAACCTTTCTCGAGAAGGAAAACATGAGAAGGATATTTCTCAAAAGAAATTGAAATCCAAGGACATGATGCTAGAAAATTTACCCATGGCGAGGTAGAGTCTACATGAATACTAGGAATGTATAAATTTGTATTTTGAGCAAAATTCAAATTAGGTTGATGATTATTAAATGCAAGTTGATTGATACAGACAATTCTTCATTTGTGAGGAAAATGCATCACCCAAAAGAGCATAGACACGACAACATTCATAGCATATACATAATCATTCCCAATTAGAACATTGAATTTCAATGAGCGATCCACCACTATCATATTTATTAGGATAATATTCCCACCTAATGTGATAATAAATTGAAGAAAAATACCCAAATATTCACTAGGTATTCTTTAAAAGGCCAACAATGGACTAGTAGCTGACACAAGCTTGGGAGAACCCAAATCTTTCAAATCCAAGGATGATAAAATGCTTGTAGAGGATCCTTCATCCACTATACATAGGTAATTTTTTGTCGAATTAACTTCAACCCTTATTTGGAAGGGTGTAAAAGAAGGAAGGTCAGGTTAAATAAAATTATTCCAATCAAATGAAACCATCCTAGATCTTGGAGGGAGCATGCTCGAAGTGAGTGAAATGTCCCATAGTTTAGAAGTTTTTTACCTAGTAATGCAAAAAACACGGTCGATAGACACATCACTCCACAAAATAAGAGTGTGATCTATTGAATATTACATAAGTTTGACCACTTTAGTAGAATCATCACTCTCCAAAAGAAGAGTGGGATCATCCAAATATTTGATTAGCTTGACCACTTCAATAGACTCATCACTCTCCAAGAGAAGAGTGGGATCGGCTAAAGATTCCATCGGATCAACCAATTCATAAATCATTGGTTGAACAAGTTGCAAGAAAATATGGTCAGTAGATACATCACCCTCTAAAAGAAGAGTGGGATCAATGAAATATTGTATTGGTTTGACTACATTATTAACTAATGATAGAATAGGTTGTTGGGAAACCAAACTTGGTTCATGATCAAAAGGGACTTTATATAGGGACCACACCATTTTTACATATGGGATAGTAGGGTGCATATGAGTAAGGTGGTCTCTCTTACAAAGTTTACAAGAAACTTAGGCTTGCATCCTATATGTCTATATTTCTTAGGATATGAATTCCCTCAGCATGACTCACATTTGTTTGCGACTTTCCTCTAGCATGAAACTTATCAGTTGGTTCCTTATCACTAGAATGACTTGAATTTATTATTTTCCCATTTCTAGTATGACTTGTAGTGACTAGTTTCCCATTTTCCAGTATGAATTGCAGTGGCACGATTCTTTCTTCCACCATGAGTGGTTGGTTTCTTTCCCCAATTTCCAGTATGAATTGTAGTGACTTGATTCTTACTTCCAATATGACTTACAATAGTTGGTTTCTTCCCCCGACATGACTCGTAGTCGCTTGTGGCACGTCTCTAGCATGACTTGCAGTGCCTGGTGAGTTTTCTCCAATGTGACTTTTAGTGACCAAATTACTTCCCACAACTTGGTTTTTACACCCTTTAATCAATTCTAGTTTCAAGTTTTGTGACCCTAGAGAATTTACTCTCCAACCTTACTCCAAGGCCCTATAACCTAGACTATTGTTGGTTTTTATACAAAACAAAACAATGTAGTTGTTTTTAGTTTATCGTTTGTTTTAGATAGTTTTTGATTATTGAAGGTCACAAAAATGAAATTGATGGTGTTTTATGACTCTAACAGAAATAAACTTATAAGAACACTCGTGGATTCAATTTTTTACTAATTCTTCAATGAATTTAGTTAAAGCATGAACCACTTGAAATTAAATACTAATGAAATATGTAAACTTCCAAATGAAATTCTATTATTTTCTTGTAGAATTATAATAATTAGACCCTACTTAACAAACAAACTGAAAGAAAATGCAACTAAATAGATTACCTTAAAAGATGCAAACAACAATAAAAAGAAAAATTTCCTTTAATGCTCTTTTTTTTAATGAAATCAAGAAAAAAAAATCAACAGTAGACCTACTTCAAGAAGGCACAAAAATGCAAAACAACCAACATACTGCAAGAAGAAAAAGGGAAAATAAGGCCAAAAGGGACAAATGTTTCCACTTAGGAAACACATGTACCTTTCTCATGGACAACTAGCATGTACACATTCTTTTCCCAAGAAAAACTTGTGTGTGTACACTCTGTCACCGTAAGAAAATCACATGTGCAAACAATTATGAACAAAAAACTCAAAACAACCCTCAAATTACTCTTATGGGTTGGTCTACAAGATTGAAAATAGGAAAACAGAGTGAAAAATCACTACAAAGGATCCTATGCTAGGCTTAAAAAGAAACCAAGACAACCGTATAGAGGATAACTGAAGGATTTATCCCTAGTGGAGTCATCAATTCTATTGTGGATAGATTCTATCTATTATATGGCTAAGGTTGACCATGTAATAGATCAAGGATTTAGAGAACAGTGTTGATCCTTCCTTGAAGTAGAATAAAACAAATCAAACTAACTACTAGTTGGTTAAAGAGACCACACTTGGTTTAAAAGACAGTTGGAGACAATCTTGGTAGATTTATTTCACTTCAATCGTCTTTGCTCCTACCCAAATTCACAAACTTGCACACAATAAATCAAAAAAACTTCCTCAAACAAATGGCAAAATATGAAATAAATGATAAATAGATACCTTAACTAACTTTCTTGGGTAATTTATAACCATTTCTAAAGACTTAAAATAGATCAATTAGATGCATAAAACTAGGATTTCAGGGGAGGGAAAGAAGAGATATATCCATTTTTATTGAAATTAACAGTAAATACAACAAATGTTTACTTGAGTTTTGCTACTAGAACTTCCTGTAAATGTTGTATGGATTCCTCCGACCCCGTGTCACTCAAAACTACTTCACCTTCTATATTCTTCTTTGCACAAGGAAGAGGAAGACCAAGATGTCATAGGCCTCAATCACATTAAATGGAGATGGGAACTATGGGATCCTAATGTCTATCCCCAAACTTTACACATATGCTTTCCCACCTTAAAACAATTAATTAATGAAATATATTAAAATATTGTTGTGAGTTTTGTTGTTCGGGTTGGATTCCATAAAAAATACTCGTCAATGGTCGATGTCCATGTCATCATTCATAGACGACATTTGACCATTGTATTAATGTGACTTGAAGGAATTTTAAATGAATTTTATTTCCTTTAATGGATTTAAGACTTTCTGAAAACCCCTGGGGTATGACGAAGATGGTGGCCCTAGCATATACTTAACGTGAATTTATAACATACAGTTTTTCCGTCAACATAACAACGTTTCCTGGCCTTGGAAATAGATGAATCACACATGTTGGACTACGACGAAGGTACCTCTTGATCGAGAGGTGAATTAAATGTCCCTGTAACCCCTAAATGAATGAATTATTAATGCAATCTCTGTCACCTAAATGACATTAGTGGTGGCGTGGAGGAGAGAAACATTAATGAAACTACGAATTAAGGTATATGTAACCCTTGTCCTACACCTCATCACCATTGAAGAACGTCATGTCGTAAGTCTGGAATCTCTCTATTGTCGATCACAAGGGAACATTTGGAAAAATCATTAATTGTATAATCAATACTAAACATTGAATGATGTGAAGCTTGTAATAAGACATGAAAGCTATTAGCCAATTAAATTTTAGAAAAATACATTTTTATATTATACAAAAAAAAATACATATATTTATTTCCTATGTTATACATTGGATGTAACACAAAAATATAAAGTCAACTAGAAACTAATAAAAGGATAAAGAGCAAACTCATTGCTATTGTTCACCTACGGGACTGAAAAGATATTAATTATCGTTAACAATACTTTTAAAAAATTTACAATCATATAATCCATTGCTTTCATCCTTTCTTCCTTTTGTAAAAATGTGATATAAATGATAGATAAATATGTATTATATATATGCAAATATTTTATTAGAATTTGATTTGATACAATTGGGAAACTTAGATGAATGTTACTTATGGATTAACCTATTAAAAAAAATATGACACAACTTGGGTTAATTTGGGATAATTTAAGATAGGCATTACATAAGACTATTTCCAGATGCGTAATTATAACATAGTTCCATACTATATTTTTTTATGCGAAGATTTCATCTACAATTAGATTTGCGGTTTAAACAAGTTACAATTAAATTTAATTAAACAAAAATCACAATTTCCAGTGTAGTCTATTATACAATCATGGCGTAAGAATGAGAATACATAAAATATAACTAAACCAATGTTAAAATACCTTCTTAAATCCGTTTTAATAAATTATGCACTATATTTCTTTATCTTAACACAGATTACTATAGTTAAATCAAACACTTTTAATAAAATATTGACAATAATTTTGCATACATTAACCTAGCCACTACAAGTTAAATTGTCTAGTAACTGTTGGAATACT
>JASDQU010378404.1:0-11168 GCA_032191745.1 Picea mariana | reverse complement strand
TGGGGTGTTTTCGGAATCCCTTGGGAGGAAACTTACTTTGACCTCCACGTTTCGAGAAGAAGCTATGTGAGTGATAAGTGACTTTTGTGTGTGAGTGAAAGTGTGCGAATTTTTAGTGAATTAGATGTCACCTTGCTGCATGTGGACTTCGCTTGGTCCTTACAAGAGTTTGATTACCTAATTAACTAAGTGCCTTTAGTACAACCTTGCATAATTCAAAAGTCCCTAGGAAGCTAGCATGTGGACATGTGGGTCCGTTACTATCTTTTAACTCCCTATTGTGATGTAATCTAAGAAAATCTTTGAAACTATCCTAGATTGAACATGTGGGCATGTGTGGGCCCATTACAAACCTTTAAACTTCCCTAGTGTTTTGTTTGATCTAAGAAAGCAAAAATTCAAACACTATCCTATCTTTGCTGCATGTGGGTATGTATGGGCCCGTTACAATATTAAGATATGTTTGAAAAAGCAAACTAAGAGGAGTCCCAAGAAGGGTTGTTGTCCTCTCCTAAAGGTTTTAATGTTCTTAAGGGAGATGAAATTGTTTCACAATCTTTCTCTGATTCTCAAGATCGCTTGGAGGCACGAGAGAAGAGCATACTAAGCGCTTGTTATTCAACTTCTAATCCCAATGTAAGTTAGATGTGATTAAAAATGATTTCCAACTTATCTTGTGAGTCAAAACAAGCCATCCATGTGGCAAAAAGCAAATAAGGGAAATTGATTTTATCCTCCTAAGTGCCTATGTGTTTTTTGACTAACCCCTTTATATGATGAGGGGACTAAGTGTGGTGCATCTTTAAAACATGCTTGACATCATTTTTAAGAAGGAAAATGGCCTTCCCCACATTTCAACAACTCTACAATGTGAAATTTTTCACAGGTGCATGGGTCCCAGTGGAGACAGAGGCGCACAGAGCGCATGCGCGTGAATAGAGACAAGTTAAAAAGCGCACGTGCGCAGAACAAAACCATGAGTCAGGCGCATGGGCGCACGATGCGCATCTGTGGGCTGAAAAACCTGCGCATATGAGGCACACGACCGAGAATGAAAAATCCAGATAGATTTCTCCCAATTCAACTTGGAATTGACTAGCTGGCAGGTCGGCTTAGGCCGGTTAGTGCACCTGCAAGTTAAACAAACTAAAAGAAGAGCAAAATAAACCCAAATGAGGTAGTAAATTGATACCTTTCCCCAGTGGAGTCGCCAATCTGTTGTGCCTCTTTCGTCACCTTGGTGAGCAAATAAGAGGTTCTTTCAAGCTCAGTTGGGTCTGCTAAGAAGGACAATTGTAGAGAAAAGAGCTAGAGAAAGAAAACAAAAACTAGAATTAAGAATTAAACTAAGAGATGCAATAAAAAAACAAAATTCATGAGCATAGGGACATAGAAACAAAAAGAACCAAAAGACCCATGTCACCAATGTTTGAGGTTGATCTATTGATGAAAACAAAGCACCAAGAAGAAAGGGGACTATGAGTCCCTTCTTCCTCCAAGGAAAGGCTCTTGGACCCTCACTAGCTAGCTCTTCTTACAACAAAGAGAAAAGGAAAATGGTGATGAAAGAACTCTTTACAAATCCACTCAATGGTGAGGTGGATTGTCCAATGTAATGGTTCCAAAATTCTCTTGTCAAGGATGGAGTCCTTAAAACAATATAGGCAGCATAACATTACTTTGAATTCCTTGAGAAAATGAGGTGCATTCATGGATTTTTATAGCATTTCTTTGGGTTATTGTTTAACTGCTTTGTAGTGTGAAAAGAGGCCATTTAGGGCATTATTAGGTCTTTGACCAGCCCACCATTCGGATTCAGCCCAGATTTGAGGGTAAAATCAGCTTGGGAGCTGAATCATAAGTGGTTGGGAGGCCAACCACTTCAATAAATGCGTCGTTTAGCAGGTGCGCGGCTTTTTGCGCTAACAGTCGTGCATCGTGCGCCTGTGTGCGATTTCTACGTTCATGTTCCGCGCATGCGCACGCGCCCAATGTTTGCAAAGCGCTCTTCAATTTTTCACTACTTTGTATATTTTTTGACCTTTTTTGAATGCTATGGTATTAATTCAGGTCCATGAATGACTTCATCACTGTTTGACGATGCTGAGTTCTTGTAACCATGTGCTGACGAAATTTCAGTGATAACACCAGTGAACCCTTTTTTAAGGAGCCAATCCCAAGTTAGGATTCTTTTGTTAGCTACCAACCATAAAAAGCTTGAAATTTTGGGCCAAATGGATTTGGACCAAATTTTACTCCAGATGGTTCTAATGGGATGAGGGCCTGAGTCCTGCATAATTTGGTAGGCTCTTTTGACATTGAATTCTCCATTTCCTTGAAATTCCCATTGAATGATGTCTTCCCCTTTTCTGTTCTCGACCTGTCTCTCTTGAAGAATTTTGGAGATCGACTACTTTCTCTCTTCTATCCAAAGAATTGGTCATTCCTCTATAGGTTTCCAAGATCGCATGAGGATATTATCAGAGAGAGGCAAGATTTTCCATAATTGGTGTAGCCTTTCCCAACTTGTTCTTTCAAGGGTGGTTCTTAGGGCTAGAAACTTATATTCATCCCCTAAAATGGGGATTTTTTCCCATGCATCATCCCAAAAAAGGGTTGAAATTCCATTACGGACTTCTTAGAAACAATGGGATTGAACCAGTCGTTAATTCTACCAATCGTTATTCCAAATTACCAAGCCCAGTTGGATTCCGTCTACTTGGATTAAGCTTTGGGGAGGGATAAGAGGATCGTATTTAAACTTCCAAAAAWTTTCCCAAAGGGCAGAAGGGGATTTTATCCAGCRCCACCAGATTTTTGCRGCCAACATGGAGCTATTCAATTGGGGGTCTCTGATGTTAGAATATAATGGATGTGCTCATTTTACCATTGAAAATATCTCTATTTTCACCCCAAACATAGGCTGAAGCCACCCTCCGAGCACCTTAACCTTGACAAAGAATCACTCTGGAAGAAAACCCTAGGCTAGATAGCCAAACAAAGGGTAGCGCACCTTTCCCCAAGGATAGCGCACCAACAAGAGTCGATCAGATATTCCAAACCCTAGCCAAGAGATAGTACAAGTAAAATTGTATATGCTAGCTGCAGCAGCTGCAATGGCAGCTCTCCTCAAACCTGCACACAAGACTGGGCACTACAGTGCGCACAACTGTTGCTCTGCAATTATGAGACTGACTGCGAGAATGAAGACTGGCCTCCTATGTTTATAATAATTCTGGCTAACTGCCCGAGCTGACTTCTCATTCTAGGTATTTGTCTGTTTAGTATATCATTATTTCTACTGGTTGACTTCTTCTCTTGGAGGCTAATAACCTAATATAAATTATCTTCTTGAGCCGACAAGTCTTCCAGGGTTATTAGCCAACTCATTAGGGTTTCTTCTTGCTTCTTGAAGTATTTTATTCTCGTCAAGTTTACATGTGGAGGTAAATACCTCCCACAACTACCATAATATCAACACTCCCTCCTAGTTAGGGAGGTATTACAGGTAATGGTCTTGAGCACAAAACATACCATTCACCCGGTAGCATCAACATAGTCATCTAGACTATCTCATGACTAGATCATGAGCATCATCATCACCATCAATGTCATCAGCTGCATCATCTCTTGAAACCATACTCCATTTGAGTAATCAGACATGATGTTGAATAAGTCACTCACACCACAGAGTGATACAAGAGCCATTCTTCTAGTCTAGACATATGTCTTAGAAGAGTAGATATTCTGAACCATTTTCTGTCTGGAAATCTATGTCCTTTAATCATTCATCTAGTTGATAATCATTTACCAAATTGTTGATAGTCTTCAAGGTANGACTATCTCATGACTAGATCATGAGCATCATCATCACCATCAGTGTCATCAGCTGCATCATCTCTTGAAACCATACTCCATTTGAGTAATCAGACATGATGTTGAATAAGTCACTCACACCACAGAGTGATACAAGAGCCATTCTTTTAGTCTGGACATATGTCTTAGAAGAGTAGATATTCTGAACCATTTTCCGTCTGGAAATCTATGTCCTTTAATCATTCATCTAGTTGATAATCATTTACCAAATTGTTGATAGTCTTCAAGGTAATCGAAACAAAATAGAAAACAACTGTGTCTATCCATAGTAGTACATAACTACAATCTAGTGGTACACTACCACACCAAGTAGCAAACAAGTACTTGATTAGTAACGTATAGTCACAAATAGTGGAACAAATCCACCACAGTAGTATACATCTACTGTCATACAGTCTTCATAACAATCATATGATATCAACCTGCACAGAAACAATGTTATGATATAAATTGAATCATCTGGGCCAATCTTTCACTCACATCTATGAGATCTAAAAGAATATCTGCCCTCAGAGTAGAACATCAACGATGGGCTATCTACCTTATTCTTCTCAAACAAGGAAGAATGATTGTTCTGATTTCTGAACCTGGACCATTCCTCACCCTGGGCCATTCCTCCAACACTAAAAAAAGTGTAGCCTGGAGAGAATGAATCTGCCCTAAGGAATGCTTGTCCCTGATTGCTAATCTTGGACCATTCCCCACCCTAGGCCATTCCTCCGACACTAAAAAAAGTGCAACTTGAAGAGAATGAATACACCCTAAGGAATGACTATCTGAACCATTTCCTCTGTTAACCACAAGAGGAAAATACTGTCTTGTACCAACCTCCAAAACGGACCATTCCTCATGTTAACCACAATGAGAAATCATTGTCCGGCAAGGCAGGCCAGTCTTCTTGAGTAACCCTCAAGAAGAGAGACTGCCCTAGACCAACCCCCATGTTAACCACAATGGGAAGTCGATGTCTATGGTACATCAGCAATCTAGACCATTTCCCATGTTAACCACAATGGGAAATTGATGTACGTCAGAAATCTCAATCCACTTTTCGANAACCACAAGAGGAAAATACTGTCCTGTACCAACCTCCAAAACGGACCATTCCTCATGTTAACCACAATGAGAAATCATTGTCCGGCAAGGCAGGCCAGTCTTCTTGAGTAACCCTCAAGAAGAGAGACTGCCCTAGACCAACCCCCATGTTAACCACAATGGGAAGTCGATGTCTATGGTACATCATCAATCTAGACCATTTCCCATGTTAACCACAATGGGAAATTGATGTACGTCAGAAATCTCAATCCACTTTTCGAACAGGAAAGAATCTGCTCATCCTGAACCATTTTTTGACCTGAAAAATGATTGTCCATCAATCAATAATGCATCAGTGCTCCCTCCCAACCTAGGAGTCATCTCTTCCTTTTTAAATAAGGAAGTTGTCTCCATGAGCTCCAGCTTGAGTACGCAAACTCTTTCATCTTGGATAGAAGCTTTACCAAAATGTCTGCTTATCTGCTCATCTATGGAGATATGTATTGGAGAATCACTTTCTCCTTTATGGACTTCATCATGGATAACGTAATGCTTGATTTCAAATGTACTTCAGTCTGGAACATTGGTTTTCTCTTAAGGCTTCATGTAGATCTTGATCAATAAGGTATATCATTGTTGGATTCCTCTTGTTAGCTCACAACATCGTGGCAAGAGTCAAACTAGAACATATTCATGTGGCACTTCTTTTGTCATCATGAGATAAGATCTTCTGAGTAATCATATTGATACAATATCTTTGTTATATAAAAAAATTCACCACGCTTCTGTTGTGCACTAGAGGTTCTCCACCAAGTTATCTTCTTCTATCTACATACAAGGGTCTCTTTATGGTATGCCTCAAAGTCTTGAGGTTGCTCTTCATATGCTCTTTTTTCAATTGCTCTGGAGAACAGTCTTGCATTCATCTTGATGTAGAAATCCAACCCATAGATGATATAATGACTCATGTAGAGGTATGTCTGGTTTACCGGAATGGGCAATCATCATAGTCTTCTCCCTCCATCTGGGAGAACCTCTAGTTTTGGATCTTGAAATACTTTCATTCATAAGTCTTCCATACACTGTTATTCATCACAATTTTCAGTTCTGCTTGTTTTCTTTTAGTGAGTTCATATCAGGTTGGTAATCTTGTGATTCTTGAAGACTGGTTGTTCTGGATTCTCTTTCTTTCTTAGAATCTTAATGTTTTTCCTCATGTTTTTCTTTAGCTCTTGGGTCCATGGAGTTTCTTATAGATTCCATGCCCTAAAGATTCCACTTCTTTCTTTTATCATATGATCATGGATCTGGATGGACAACCAGGGATACTTTAAGGCTTTTCTTCAAAGAAGACTTCTTCTAAGGTCGAACTGAACACGTATTGCTTTTCATGGCTACTACCATGGATATAGACTTCATCATCTTCAATGGATCATAGGATTATATCCCTCCTAATCCCTACTTCATGTATGAATGCATGCTCTTCCTTTTGGTTATATATAATCGGCTCCCTCCATTTAGGAGAGTCCACGCTTCTGTCTGCATCCGTATTCCCTTCTACAAAGTGTTATAAGTATTTCTCCAATTTCTTCTTGATTGTTGACTTCTTTCTGTCTTTGCTTCTTCTAAGTCTCTTCATGATTGATTCTGATTTTGGCCTATCTTGTAATAGCTTCCACATGATTTGTATGATCTAACTTGTATAAYGATAGCAATACTCATTTTGTTGTTTTTCCATAGGTATGGTTCTTCTTGGAACACATTATCTTCCAAGAGATAGATATACAAGATATGTATAGAGACAATGCAAACAAGATATGTACAAGAACTAAGGAGAGTATTGTTACCTTCAGAAGAAGAAGTCTCTTTCATCTTKCTTAGTCTTATTTGTAGGTTCCTTTTCTTCAGAAAATGATGCTTCATGTGTCCCCTTCCTTTTCTTTAGCTTGGGACAATGATTCTTGTAGTGACCATACTTTCGACAGTTGAAGCATTGTATTTCTGAAATGTCTTTCTCTTGATTTGGCTTCCTTCTTGAGCCAAACTTCCTTTTGTTCCTGAAATTCTTGAATCTTGTTGTGAAGGCTTGATCATCGTACTTCTTTTGGGGTTTCTCTTTTTCACTGATCCTGGATTCTTCTTGAGCACAGCAAGTCCAAAGTTCTTCAAATGTAGGATACTCCTTCCTTTTGTTCATGCTTGCGGCAAATGCATCCCACGTATTGGGAAGACCATTGAGTACTATGTTTACCAATTCCTTCTCTGAAGTGATCTCTTCAATAGCTTGTAGTTGATCTCTTAACTGGGAGATCCTCACAAAGTATGATGTTATGTTATCATCATCATTCATCTTCATGTCACGGAGCTCATTCTTCAGACTCATAACTTGTCCAATGTTTCTGACCGAGAAGAGATTTGTTAGGGCATCGTACATATTCTTCGATGAGTCAATATCAGAGATGTAGGGTATCAAGTGGTATTTTATAGATTCCACTATGATACTCATAGCATTGATGTCACCGTCTTTGAACTTCTCCATAACTTCAATGTTATGTGGTTCCTTCTCTTTTCCTTCTTCAAACATTGGTTCCACGATCTTTCCTTTCACGATATTCAACACTTTATTCTTGGCAAGGATGAGGTCAATCCTTGTCTTCCACGCTCTGAAGTTAGAAGCTCCATATAACTTGTTCTATGACTTCATAGAGTAAGTCATGGTTGCTTTGACTTGGTCAACCCTAGATTTGACCGAAAACTCAAACTTGATGTCTTGGCTTGCTGAGAGTATCAGGAGATGCGTTAGGCTAGGGCGCACTGATCTATCTGAAAATTAGGTCAATCCCTTCACTTAAGGTGCTTCAACGAGAGGATTAGGGTTTATGCAACTGCACCTGCTAGTAACCCTAGTGGTAGTGCTATGGTGACTGCTTCATGCTAGAAACCCTAGCGAAAGTTCTTCAACGAGCTTAACATCCTTACGGCTATGTTTCATTCTAGCAGTTAGACTCAATGAAGGAGGTGTGGGCCCATAACCTATTAGAATATAATGGATGTACTCATTTTACCATTGACAATATCTCTATTCTCACCCAACCATAGGTTGAAGCCACCCTCCAAGCACCTTAACCTTGACAGAGAATCACTCTGAAAGCAAACCCTAGGCTAGATAGCCAAACAAAGGGTAGCGCACCTTTCCCCAAGGATAGTGCACCAACAAGAGCTAATCAGATAGTCCAAACCTTGGCCAAGAGATAGTCCAAGCCAAATGTGATCTACTAGCTGCAATAGCTACAATGGAATATCTCCTCAAACTTGCGCACAAGACTGGGCACTGTAGTGCGCACAAGTGTTTCTTTGCAATTCTGAGACTACCTGCCAGAATGAAGACTGGCCTCTTGTATTTATAATAATTTTGGCTAACTGCCTAGGCCGACTTCTCATTCTAGGTATTTGTCTGTTCAATATATTATTATTTCTTCTGGCCGACTTCTTCTCTTGGAGGCTAATAACCTAATATAAATTATCTTCTTGAGTCGACAAGTCTTCTAGGGTTATTAGCCAACTCATTAGGGTTTCTTATTGCTTCTCGGAGTATTCTATTCTCGTCAAGTTTACACGTTGAGCCCCGTAGCTACCATAATATCAACATTTAATTCCCAATCATCCATGATATTTGGGTCTACAGAGGGTACTCCAAGACACTAAGGGCAATTTAGAATCTTTAGAGGGCCCACCCCAGAGAAACTTTCTCCGGAGTGCCCTCATCTAATGAAGGATCTTCATTGGGACCACTAAGATTGAGAAGTTATAGATAGGGAGGGACGAGAGGACCGACTTTGAGAGAAGGACTCGACATGGTAGGGACAGAGAGCTCCTAATTTGGATTTTTGCATCCATTTTATCCAAGAGGACCTCCCAAGAGGGATTATGGAGCACTTTAGAGAGAAGGGGAGCTCCTAAAAATTTTGCAAGGAGGGAAGAGATTTGAAAGCCTAGAAAGTTGGATAAATTTCTTTGTACATAGNCCTTGTATGAGGGGTAGCCCCTTGATCATGCCTTCACTCTTAGCTTGTGAAACGCTACGACCCAATCCTTTCGCTAGGATTATATTGAGGAATGGGGATAAGGGATCGCCCTGTCTCATCCCTCTCGATACATTAAAGGTTCTGGTTGGGGATCCATTTAATAAGATAGAGAATAAATTCGTTGTAACCATATTTATAACCCAAGTTACCCATCCTTCTTCAAAACCAAAAACTAAGATCATTTTTCTGAGGAAGTCCCAGTTCATCCTATTGTAAGCTTTCGACATGTCCAGCTTCATCATCATACCTGCTTTTTTGGATATTTTGAGGGAGTGTACCATTTTATGACATACTATAATGCCATCAAGAATGTGTCTACCTTCAACAAATCCTCCTTGTTCCTAAGAGATGATTAGCGAGAGGATTGGTTTAAGATTGGCGGCTACCAATTTGGATATAATTTTATAAATGATGTTGCATAAAGAAATAGGATGATACTTATCTGCAAAACTTTCTCCTTTGATCCTCAAGATTAGAGTAAGGAAGGTAGTGTTGAAAGCTTGAAGAATTCCTTTGGAAGAGCGAGATTCTTCTACCACCTCCCAGATGTCATTGCCTAGAATAGGCCACCCAGCTTGGAAAAATTTTGTCGTGAATCCATTTGGGCCTGGGGATTTCCCTGAAGCCATAATTTTCACAATATCCTCCACTACTTCAAGGGATATCAGGTGTAACAGAGTGATTGATTGCCCTGGTTGGACTAGCCTTGGATTAGCTCTGGTGATTATAGATATTTCCTCTTCTCGATTGATCTCAGGTTCCGAGAGGAGGTTTTGAAAATATTAAAGGAGTTCATTCTCTATGTCCTACTTCTTTACTTTGGTGCTTCCATCTGGCGCTTTGATTGCCACTATTCAATTTATGTTTCACCTTTGGATTAAGGAGTTGTGAAAGAAACTGGTGTTTTGACCCCCTTCTTTTAGCCATTAAATCTTGGATTTTTGTTTCGATAGGGTCTCTTGTTGTTTCGCTCTTTGGAAAAATTCCTCCTTGATCTTGGCCTCTCTCTCTGTGAGGTCATTGGAGAAAATACCTTGAATACCTTATTGTTGAATCTCTTCCATTTCTTGTTCTAGTTTTTTTTCCTGAAAGATATTACTAAAAACTTCTTTATTCCATTTTCTTAAACATCTACGGACATGTTTCAACCATTGTTGAAACTGGAACATTTTGGTGTCATGGAATCCTCTCAATTCTGACCACCAGAGCTCTAGGTTCATCATGAAATACAAGTGATCTAGACAAAAATTCTCACATCTAAAAGGAGGAGGTCCTCTGCGGATAACCCTTGTTTTTCTATGAAGGCATTCTCTGAAAGCAAGAATCTATCCAAACGGACTACGATCATAGGTTATTTTCATCTCTTGTTATTCCAAGTAAAGATACCATTCCTAGAAGGGATGTCTACTGTTGGTCACTATAATTGCTTAATTAATTTCAAACAACCAAGTGAAACATAAATTATCAATCCAGGGAAGTCTTTTATTTCAAAGATGGCCACGCACTGTATATGCTCAATTCCAAAAGCATCTTAGTGTTGTAGTAAAGAAGCTAATACTAATCTCACCTGTTCAAATAAACTGAAGTTCTGTATTAAATTACAAGAAAGTAACTTCCCTATTGCAAACCTTTAAAGATCAGTTTAAGAATCCTGGATTACATTTAAAATAACACTTGCAATGGGAAAGAACAACTATTCTGCAATCAGAGAACAGGACCCTTACTCTCAAACAGAGACTTCAGCATTAACACTCTTTCATGAAAACAANCCAAGTAAAGATACCATTCCTAGAAGGGATGTCTACTGTTGGTCACTATAATTGCTTAATTAATTTCAAACAACCAAGTGAAACATAAATTATCAACCCAGGGAAGTCTTTTATTTCAGAGATGGCCACGCACTGTATATGCTCAATTCCAAAAGCATCTTAGTGTTGTAGTAAAGAAGCTAATACTAATCTCACCTGTTCAAATAAACTGAAGTTCTGTATTAAATTACAAGAAAGTAACTTCCCTATTGCAAACCTTTAAAGATCAATTTAAGAATCCTGGATTACATTTAAAATAACACTTGCAATGGGAAAGAACAAATATTCTGCAATCAGAGAACAGGACCCTTACTCTCAAACAGAGACTTCAGCATTAACACTCTTTCATGAAAACAACAATGCA
>JASDQU010378401.1:0-11291 GCA_032191745.1 Picea mariana | reverse complement strand
CGCTAGACCAAGAAGAATAAGTGTGCAAAATTTGAGCAAAATTCAATGGTTGATAAGTGAGTTATTCAAGCAAATGAGATAGGGTTTCTGCAGCCCTAATGGCTGAAGATGTAATTTTATAACAGCAGCAAGAAGTAGCCCCTTGATGGGGACTCCCTAGTGGTTGTGAGGTGCCCAAGGCACAAGGAATACAATCCACTTTGCAAGAAGTAAAAATGATCAAAAATCATGTTTCCCAATGCAATATTTTATTTCTCCAATGCAAGATTAGTGCCTTTAGTTATGGGTTAATGGGGTCAAGAAGAAAGAGCTAGGGTTACTAAATCCTCGGGGGTGTAAACCCTCTTACTTCCCAAGGCAAGTAACCTAGCTAGGGTTTGAAGATAAGGGGTGTAAATCCTCTTACTTCCTCAACTAACCCTTGCAAACAATTTTAAAAGCTTAACAATTATGGTGGAAACTAGGATAGGGTTGTATGCCCTTATACTCTCTATCTAGCCTTGGCCAAAACAACCTTACTTGAATCAAAAATGATAATAACAAAGTAGAGAGACCATACCATTCAAGAAAAAGCTTTTACATGCCAAAGTAAACCTCCACAAAAGCAAGAGAAAGACCTCCTAGAGATAGCGCACCATCATCATCATCAACCATAACCATAAAAGCATTATTCCATAGCACAAGAGGCAAAATACTCCAAGTGTAGCGAAAATTTCAGACCAATACTTCTCACAAGAGGGAGAGTTATGCTCAAATGAGATCTTATGATCTCTTATTTATACAAAATGTCACTAAGGTGACTTGTCCATAAATCAAGGGGTAAACCACAAGACTAGGGGTCAACAACCCTAATCTTGCCCCCTTTAACAAAGTAATATTAAACAATTCTTTTAAAATTTCACTTTTGCACAAGTAAAACCCTAATTTACATCGACGTCTCCCCTTTAGAGGACGTTTTTCCACTTAGAAGAAGTCGTTGTTGTTGGAGAAGCATGGGTAGGCCTCCAAAGGCCACATGTCAAACATCTAGGCAATCTCCTCTTGGTGAAGACCTCCTCCTCCTCAAAACATCCATGTGTCAATGAGTGGCTACATCACCACCAAGCCCTAACCCCCTAGATGATGTCATGCTCAAAAAGGAGACGTTTTGCCTCTCCTAGGCAAAACGTTTGGCATGTGGGGGCTAGGATACATCGTCCAAGTCATCTTCAAGGCCTTTCAAGTTTGATCTTCTTCATCCGGCATGTGGGCCCTTGGCATCCAACCTATGGACTCGCAGCCCCATGGAAGCCCAAGCTAGGTTTGTTCTCCCAAAATTGTCCACCAACTAGGTCTTGCAAAGACAAATGAGCACACCCTCTAAGGATCTCAAGTCATAACATCATGATAAGTGAATCTAATCAATAAATGAGCCACCTAAGAATGTGCATCAAAGATCTCTATATCAAACAATTAATTGCTCAAAGACACTATGTGACTTGTCAAGCTTGAATATGAGAGGGTTGACAAGGTGTCCTATTGGGTAGATCTTGCCCTAGATCAAGGAGACTTTCCAAGAGATCCCTCTCTAAGCCATGTAAAGTGGATGAAGTGGTTGGGGTCAAGACTCAATGGGCATAGGGCTCATGACATACAAGGGGTCATAGTGTCTCATTCATGGGTGCCTTTGTAGAGGGTGTGTGGTACCTTCGTCCGCAATGCACTTTTTCCMAGCCCATTAATTGCCATTGCTTTATTCTTTCGTAATTTTAAGGAGAGGTTGAAGGTCACTTCCCTGGMGTGGTGACCAGATAATGGCAATGTCACCCACAAACACCTAGTGGAAATGAGAAGGTTGGCTCGTGATGAGACCCCCTTTCTCTCATCCATGCAACTGAGAGCCATCACCCTGGTTTGGTGACCAGATGATGACAATGTCATACCACTATATATTCATGGAAGTGATAAGTYGCCTCATGATGAGACCTCCTATCCTTCAACTAACCATTTAAGCATTCTTTATAATATTGTGGATCCCCTTTACTCAAAGATAAGTGTTTCACTGTTTTCTTGGGTGATCCCTGGGCAAAGCATCTGGAAGGTTCATACAAGGCTTTTATCTTTTACCCAACATCAATCCCTCTGGGCCTTCATCCCCTTCTTCCCATAGAATGAGGGACAACCCCTTCTTGGTTAAATACACCCTAAAATCCCAAGAGATAAAGAAATGGAGGGGAATAATGATGGAAAGTGGTAAGTATGGTTGGGAATGGTACAATGGATCATTAAGGGAGTTCCTAGTAGCAAACCCATCCCCAAGGAAAACCACTTACTAGGGCACAATGTCAACCACCAAGGTGAAGCAGGGAAAAAGGCATAATGTCCAAGCATATATCATAAAATCTAGAGCAATCTAAGATACAACATACTCAACTAGATTAAATATTGAAATGATGCTCACCATAATACTAACGTGTACCTCATGGAGCAAGGGCCACTGCCTTCTGGAAGCCAGTTGATGTGGTGGATGCCATCTGCAAATCTGTGACCATCTATGGGGGTGAGTGGGGTTTCCAACTGTGCAAAAGGGTATTGTTGGCCATGCAGTCTTCTCGACACTCCATATCTGCAACTTGAGGGCCTCGAGACATAATCTCCTTAGTTGTCCACAAAATGGGGATAACAGGTTGTATGATTATACCTAGCACTTTCTTGTCAAGAAGGTTAGACTAGGTTGGTTGTAAGTCATGTTGTGTATTTCTTTTATGCATCTTGATTGTGTTTTCTTACTTGTTCTCAATTATTGCTTGACTTTATCCATTTATATTTAGTTGTAATTTTGATTTAAACTTGCCTTTGATATATATATATATATATATATATATATATATATATATAAGAAAAAGAAAAGAAAATGATGTCATATAATCTTGTTACTTTATGCTTTTACCTTTCATTTACTAGGGGGATCGTATCCCCCTGCTCGTTTATACTAATGGTTTTATGTTAGAATGTAGTAGAATATTTTTAGGTTTGATGCAGAGTGAAGGACTTGGAGTTCCAGAGATTGTTGAGGTTCTCATGCGTTCTAGGGTGAGCACATGTCTCCATGTTGGAGCAAAATGTTACCCCCTCACACCTAGGAGTAACTAGAAGAAATATTTTCTCCATGAGTCACATTACAGATAGCAGTTCCGATGATGGCATTCTAGATTCTCCATAGACAGTTTCCCACACATGTCTTCCATTGTATGCTAAGTGTTATCACAAAATCCAACACCTTAGTGCAAAGTCTTCACAAGGTGCCAAGACTAGTGGAACATTGAAAAATCTCACCACTATCACCTAGGCAACAACTTCTCATGTTTTAGTGAAGGATATATCCAACACAAGAGAAGCTTCCCTACTAGCTTCAAAGAATCCTAAGGAAAGACACAACCAAGTCTAAGGTCTCCTATTTAGCTACCCAATATTTACCACCAATGGAAGATATCAAACAAGATAAGGATAAGGTGCCTACTAGGGAAGCCTCCCTTATGTTGGTTTTGTTCCTTCACTGAAGAGAAAGAAGTTATTTCCTAGGTGACAGTGGTGAAATCTTCCAATGTTGCACTAGTCTTGGAGCCTTGTGAAGGATTTGCACTAAGGTGCTAGATTGTGTAGTAAAAGGGACTCCCCCCAACTATCCCTTTAGATCCCATGGTTAAGGGAACTTCGTTCCTCCACAATATGGTTGACCTGGAGGATTTCAACCTTGAGCAACCTTGGGTTTGGAGGGGGGGCAGACGGGTTTGGCACCAACTCAACAATTTTCATCCGATTCAAGACTTCAAGGCATGACCTTAGAGTCCTCTAAGCGAAGAAACAACTCTCCTCCCTCCCACACAAGATCGTTCTTGATGCCAACCTCACCAAATCTTGGCAACTTCAGCTCAAACACTCCAAGGAATAGGGTATCGCAAGAAAGGATGGTAAGTGACCAGTCATTCGGGACCAATGGTGCACCTAGACATTGCCACGCATAACATATTGTACAAAATCGAAATCATAACTTACACAAGAGATACCTTCAATCCAATACTTGGAGCTAGTTTGCTCACAAGTTCTTCCATTATTCACTAAAATCCAATCCAAGTTGCAAATGGAGAGAGCAAATCTTTATATATATTTCAGTTGTACTCTCTTATACAATAAAATATGAATTGTTTTCCTAGATCCATTAGTTCTCCTCGGAATAAGGATAAACCAATCATCTCTAACTAACCTTTTACTAAAAGTAGAAAGAGTTTGTTAAGATCCACAATCTCCTATAGGAGGTTACAATAAAATAATCTAGGAAACAATTCTCAATAAAGTTCACACTACCTCCGTGAGCTAAGTCAATAATGAATAAAACAGGAGTTAATTGCAACTTCTCTCTAAAAATAGGATCAATAGATAAGGGTGCCTTCCTTAGCTTGAGGATAGACCAAGTCAAGCTACTAAGATAGTAAACCACATCCGTGTCTACAAGTGCGCCCTTTTAGAAGAGTCCCACGTGTGAGATGAATGTTCATGAAGTGGAATGACCTCCATAAGTAAGCATGGGACGAGTTGATCTCCTCCAATGGGTGTGAAGAGATAAGCCAACATGGCACGTGTGGCATGATCCCTGTTATAGCACAAGTTGTAGGTTGGGCAAAGCCCGACCCAACCACAAAGCAAGAGCTACAACTTGGGAATCCTACACCCAATGTCACCTCGATGTAGGTCCCACACTTCAAGGGTGACTAGGTCACTCTAGGGAGGCGATCTCGGTGACCCTAGGGGGATTTAGATGGAGACGGAGAGAAATGGAAGTGAAGCCCCTAGAGGTCAAGTCTAAGTGAAATGAAAGGTGGAAAGAGATGCCTTGTAAGTCAAGTGATTTTTGCCCCACTGGTATAGTACTTCTCTGGATGATTGTACCTGTCTGAGACACAAGGAAATCCAACTTGCAATGATATATGTTAGTATGGATCAACAAGTTAAGCTTGCTGTCCATAATTTGCAGCAGTAGATGACAGTTTATATCAGCAAATAAAGTATCTAAATCAGCATACAAAAATCTAAACTAGTTAAGTAAATCAGCATCAAGATTAGCAATGAATATAGGCTGAGAGATGGCACTTAAGAAGCAAGAGAAGATGGTTGTTGTAAACATGTATTTTCTACAGAAAATTGCAGCCTTATGGTTGTAGCTTTCAGTCACTTGTATCAGCAAATTACACCATCCAAATATGCCAACAGTCAGCTCAAAAGATGTGCCCTACTTAGTAGAATAAGTGAGCAAAAGTTAGGAGCTAGTCTAGGGTTAGTTTAGGAGTTATGGCTAGTAGTTTATCTAGGTTAGATCAGCCCTAATGGTTGTAGGTTAGGGTTTGTAACAGCAAGTAACGTAATGGGAGAGAGGGGACTCCCTAGTAGGGGAAGACTCCTCTCAATGAGGCAAACCAACTTCAAGCAAGAAACCTTTCAAAAGATCAAAAATTGTGTTTCCCAAGGCAATGATTTTATATCTCCAATGCAAAAAAGTATGACTAGTGCCTTTACTATTGGGTTAATGGAGTCAAATAAAGAAAGAGCTACAGAAGCTATCTCCGTGGGGGTGTAAGCCCTTTTACTTCCCAAGGCAACTTTCTCTAACTAGGGTTTAAGCTAAGAGGGTGTGTGCCCTTATACTTCTCTTAGCAAACCCTTGTATAATCAATGAGATGAAGCATAAAATGATGAAAACTATGGTGGGGATGTATGCCCTTATACTTCCCACCTAGCTCCTAGCACAACAATCCTTGACTTGAAAAAATGATAGCATAATAGTAAAAGACCATACCAAGATCAAGAAAAATGCCAAGATAATCCACCATAAGAGCTAGAAAACATCATCCAAGGCTAGCGCCTCACTCCTTCATCAACATAGCCATAAACAAGTGCACAAAAGACAAAAAGAGCCAAGTGTAGCAAAAATTTCAGACCAATACTTCTCACAATGAGGGWGAGTTATGTTAAAATGAGATCTTATGATCTCTTATTTATACAAAATGTCACCAAGGTGACTTGTCCATAAATCAAAGGGTAAACCACAAGACTAGGGGTCAACAACCCTGATATTGCCCCCTTTAACGAAGTAATATTAAACAATTCATCTAAAGTTTCACTTTTGCASAAATAAACCCTAATTTTACATGGGCGTCTCCCCTTTAGGRAACGTTTTGCCACTTTGAAGAAGTCGTTGGTGTTGGAGAAGCATGGATAGGCCTCCAAAGGCCACATGTCAAGCATCTAGACAATATTATCATGGTGAAGACCCTCTTCTCCTCAAAACGTCCATGTGTCAATCAGTGGCACCTCACCACCAAGCCCTAACCCCCCTAGGTGACGTCATGCCTCTAAGAGTGACGTTTTGCCTCTCCTAGGAAAAATGTTTGGCATGTGGGGGCCAAGCTATGTCATCCAAGTCAATCTCAAGGCCTTCCAAGTCTGATCTTTCTCATCCAGCATGGGGGCCCTTGGCATCCAACATGTCGTCTTGTAGCCGGATGGAAGCCCAAGCTAGGCTTGTTATCCCAAAACTGTCCACCAACTAGGTCCTACAAAGAGAAATGACCACGCCCTCCAAGGATCTCAAGTCATCACATCATGATAAGTGAATCCAATCAATAAATGAGCCCCCTAAACATGTGCATCAAAGATCACTATATCAAACAATTAATTTCTCAAGGACACTATGCGACTTGTCAAGCTTGAATATGGAAGGGTTGACGAGGTGTCCTATTGGGCAGATCTTGCCCTAGGTCAAGAAGATTTTCCAAGAGATCCCTCTCTAAGCCATGTAAAGTGGATGAAGTGGTTGGGGTCAAGACTCAATGGGCATAGGGCTCATGACATACAAGGGGTCGTAGTGTCTCATTCATGGCTGCCTTTGTAGAGGGTGTGTGGTACCTTTGTCCGCAATGCACTTTTTCCAAGCCCATCAATTGTCTTTTATCTTTCTTTCCTTGTATTTTCTTTCAATATAGCATAAGGAGAGGTTGAAGGTCACTGCCCTGGCATGGTGACCAGATGATGCAATGTCACCCACAAACACCTAGTGGAAATGAGAAGGTTGGCTCGTGATGAGACCCCCTTTCTCTCATCCATGCAACTAAGAGCGATTACCCTGGTTTGGTGACCAGATGATGGCAATGCCATACCACTAGATATTCATGGACGTGATAGGTCGGCTCGTGATGAGACCTCCTATCCTTCAACTAACCTTTTAAGCATTCTTTATTATATTGTGGGTCCCCTTTGTTATCCCCCACTTTTAGGGGTAACTAGGAGATCATGTCTTGAGGCCCACAGGTCCTAGACATGGAGTACCGAGAACCGGATCGACTTTAGCATGGCCCTGGAGGGCCCACTTTTTCTTCATTTCAGTGCCTCTATCTTGTCAGCAGCAGCAGCATCCATCACCATCGGCTTGGTCTTGTGTCAGAGATGGCTCTTGCTCCATGAGGTAATGAGTCCGGGTATCATGGTATGTGTCACTTTGATCATCAAAACCCTTGAATATTTGCATCTGTTTCCTTTTATTTCTAACAAATGCTTGGATATTACGCTTGCCCACTTGACCATGTCTGGGGGGATTGACAGGATGCCCTAGTAAGGCTGTGCCCATAGGTTTTGGTTTGCCACTGGGGAGCGCTTCTAAAAAAACATCGTCCGCTCCCATCATAACACCAATTTTTCATCTTGCTTCCCACCCATCTATCCCTTGCACTTGTCCAAGCAATGGGTTGACCTATTTACAAGATTGCGCCTTAACTCGTGGGAAAAAGGGGCTAAAGGCCCAGAAGGTAAAAGCAAGCTGGCAAAAGATAAAAGCCTAACAGTAAAACCTCAAGATGCTTCGCCTAGGGATCCCCGAGAAAGCAATAAAAAGCTTCTCAGCAAGAAACAAGAGGGACCCATAAAAATAGAAAACAAGACCTAGACATAGGATAGGGGGTCTCATCACGAGCCAGCCTATTAGGTCCATGGGTACCTAGCAGTATGACATTACCACCATACCATGCCAGGGTAGTGACTCTTGGTTGCATGGCCAAGGGAAAGGAGGTCTCATCACGAGCCAGCCTTCTCATTTCAGCAAAAGCACTTGTGGGCAACGCTGTCACCACTGGTCACCACGCCACAGAAGTGTCCCCTGATTAGCCTCTTGAAGAAAAAACAATAAAGAATAAAAGAATAAAGGCATGGGCTTGGAAAGATTTGCATCCAAGATAGGTGCAACTCGCCTTCTACAAAGGCACCCACAGGTAAAGCTTTGCACCCTCTACTCTCACTGCACCCACTTGCCTGGAAATCCCTTACCCACATCACCCACTTACACGACTCAGATGAGGTCTCTTCCGGAAACTTTCCTCTTCCAATGGACACTAGCCCAATAGGACGCCCTATCATTTTCTCCAAACTTGTATTGCAGGCTTATGTAATGTCTTTGAACTTTTAACTGAGATATTAGGGATTTTATGCACATGTTTAATAATATTGATGATGAGATGTGATTGACATTGCTATGATCCCTGTGACTTATGAGCCCATGGAGGGCGTAGTTGTTGATGTGCAGGATCATGCCCGACAGACATGTACCATATTGGACAGGTACACATGGGGAGATGATCAATTCGGACCTCCATGGGCCTAAAGAGCCCACCCGATGGATGTTGAGACCCCAACGGGGGGCAGAGACGGGATAGAGGGGTTTGCACAAGAGAGAAGGAGGACGCCTTATAAAGGCACCCTGGCAGAGCTTGACCTAGGAGGGTTGTGCCCTCTCCATTGGAACGTTGGCCCTGGAAGGCCCAGGACGTCACCCATGATGCCCATGACGTCATCGATCTTTGTGGACGTCTTGGGAGGCAGATTTGGCAATGTTGGCAYRTGTGGCAGGTTGGAGAAGCCCAAGGAGGGCTAAYGTTTTGCTCCAAGAGGCTGCATTTTCGCTAAAAAGGGCTAACGTCACCCTAAGAGGGCATGATGTCATCTTCTTTTGCTTGATTAGGTTTTAAATCAAGACATTTACTGTAAAATAGTATTATTTTGGTATTTTGGCCTTGTCGGCCTTTTYATGACCTAAAAAGTAATTTAGGTCATTAATACACTATAAATTGAGGGTTTTTACTCTCATTTTTTTGAATCATCTCTCACTCACCACTTGGTGAGGTCTGAAATTTGTGCCCTCTTTAGGGTTTTGGCTGAAATTTTGAGGCGCACCTGTTGAAGGAGACTTTTGATTGGCATTTTGGCATTTATCTTGGTGGAAGGTGTCACAACTAGGGTTTGCTACTTGATTTCTTGGTTGAATGTAAGTAAATTTTTGCAAAATTTCTTAATTGAATGGTTGTAGACTTATTTCTCTTGCATTTATGGTTATAATTTGCTGAATAAACCCTAGGGGACAAGCACACATTGTAGGTCCTTGTCTCATGTCCCTGTCACGATTCTTAGCCATTTCATTTGCTGAAGTGAGATAGAGCCTTGCCCTAGCAACACTCTACTCTTTCATGCTGAAGAGGATTGAGCCTAGCCTTAGCTACACTCTATCCTTCCTCTTCTATGCTAGCTGTTTTTACTTCTCTGAGCTAAGAAGAAGAAGATGCATCAGGGCCTAGTTCGGCTACACCTTGATGAGTCGTTTTTCTAGGGTTTGCTGGTAAAGCCTTGCCATAGCAACACGTTGCCTTGCAAATCCTCTTGTCTTAGTTTTATGCCACTTCTTGTGCTAGCCGTTTTTCCATTGAGTAAAGGAAGGAGGAGAGAGCACTAAGGCCTAGTTCCCCTACACCGAAGTGAGCCCCTCTCCCCTAGGGTTTTGACTTTGAGGCCTTGCCATAGAAACACCTCAGAGCTTCACCTTCCAGTCCTTAACTTTACTATCTTCTTGATCCTTCAGCTCCTGTGTCCTCCTTTTGACTCCATTAACCCTGGAAACACACTGATCTAAGACCAAGCTTGTGATTGTCATGATCAAAACCACTCTCAACACTTTAAATGAAACCCTAACTACTAACCCTAGCTTAAAAAACTAACCTTGCTAATCCACTGTTGCCGTCATCTCTTGCTATTAGTATCACTTGTGCAGCTAACGTTTTTCTTATGAGCAATTGAATGGTTATTTAAGGGCATTACTTGAATGAAGTGTTGATTATTACATTGAATGCCACGTTTTTCTTAAATATTTATTGAAGTGACATTATATATCATTGCTATTTTATAAACATGGACTTCATCAACATTTATTAGTCAATTGCTTATATATATTAGATAGTCATTAATTATATGAAGTACTAACCAAGTGAGTGAGCTTGCACATACATATTTCTTGTTGCTTTGTCTCGGGCAGGTACATATCTTTTGGTTATACTTCTCTTAATTGGTTGGTTAGGCGGACTATCTGCTCGGTGGTGACTTGCGAGAGGGGAAACTTATCTTCGTCTTATAATCCTTTGCCTTCTCAAAAAACCAGGTCACCGGGGACGTCTCCCCTAGGCCTTACCTCCCTAAACAGAAAGAACCATCCCATTGAGGTGGCATTGGGTGGGATTGGTTCCAGTTACGCCAGTTTACCTCTTCAATCTCTAGCCTTTATCCTTACTACAAACTGTACGATAACATTTTGGCGCCATTGTCGGGGAACACTGAGTCAATTCTCCTGAAGATGACATTTTTCGGTAAGCCTTGCCTCTAGAGTTATCTTACAAGCTTACCTAAAGACTCCACTTAGGGTGTTTTCCCTTATCTTTTGATAGTTTCAAGAAAATTATCTGGCGACTCCACTGATGACGAAGCCAACAATGACTTCACAATGGGATCTCGGGAACTACAAGCCTTTAGACATGAGCAAAATACCAGGATACCCATGACAAATGCCCCCGATATCCGAAAGATGGCTCCCTAGATTCACTGGTAGCGATGGGGAAAGAGATGACTTTCATATGAATCAATTTTATTCTTATGTTGGACTCCATCCTGTCGATGATGATGCCGAAGATGTAGTGATGAAACTTTTTCCCACCACTCTTCACGGGAATGCTAAAAAATGGTATGATGACCTTCCCGATGCTGGCATCACCTTAACTCTCACTTGCACCCAAGGACACACCGAGTGGATTGAAGATTTCTTCCACGTCTCCCAGGTGTGTATAAGGCGGCAACATTTTTTGGCGCCGTTGCCGGGGATAAATCTTTCTATTCCCGGAACATGACTTGTTTTTCCTTGTTTTTACTTAGTTTTTTATGCTTGTAGTTTATCA
>JASDQU010378398.1:1231-11288 GCA_032191745.1 Picea mariana | reverse complement strand
CTAGTTTTTGTTTACTAGTGTGTGCTGCTGTTTTCTCAAAGTTGACCTTAGGATTTTCTTTGCAGAGCTTGTCACTTGTTTACAATTGCTCCCCCGAGACGTTCACGTAGAATGCAATGTTTATCTCTGGAACATCCGGATGTTTCTCAATCCTTGCCTACTAGTACACCTGAGGGCTCTCCTCACCAGAGTGAAGTCCCAGCTGTTACCCCACCACACGGGGAGACAAGTGACGTCCCTGTTGTTGCACCACCACCCGAGGACACAAGTGAAGTCCCAGACGTTTCTACACCACCTCCACAGGTAGAACGCATAGATTCTCTTGGAGATTTTCGAATTACCAATACTATAGAGGACTATCGCGTTCGTCGTGGTGAACGACCTTCTGTACGATTAAATCCTTCCGAAGAAACCATTGTTACCTCTTCTGAATCAAGCGTTGGGCCTTCTCACGATGTAGTAGGCCGAGATCCTTTTTGGTCAGGTGATCTCCGACGTTTCCTTTTTGCTACCGAGGCACCTCCAGTTTATGAAATCAACCCCCCAGTATCTCCTGAGGCAACAACTACACCAGAGACTACTACTTATCGTTTTGTTCTTCCTCCCGAGATGGCCCATCTCACGATTACTACGAGTGCCCAAACCGAGGTTCCTATAGCTACTCTTGCTCCTATAAATACCCAACAAATGCCTAAGGTTAACCCAAATTTACCTCCTGGTTACCATGCGTTGAATGCTTTGTTGAATAATCCAACACCTCCGCAAACCCTAGCCGGTTCTCCAAGTGGCCCTCCTTTTACTGGGTATGATATTCCTCGTTTTATCCCGACACTCCCTCCTCAATTTTTTGGCAATCCTAATCCTACTGGCACTATTCCGACTGTTGCCCCAAATGTACAGATTCCTGTTGGTGGACAGGGTGTTACGGTTCCTTTTCCTTTTCCCAGACACAATGCTATTACTATTCAACCTCCGGTTGGTACACTACCTCCGGGTGGAACGGTACCTACGGTAGGGGGACCAACCTCACCTTTTGGACAAAATATACCTCCTGAATTGGCCCAGTATTGGAATCAACTTCTGCAAAACTTTCCTCAAAATGCTGGGGGGAAGCAAACTGTCCCTACTATAGGCCAACCGTATCCAGGTATTACCAATCCTATTTGGGGTTCGGGTCAAACTACTCAACCTCAGGTCCCTCCTCAAACTCAAAGTTACAATCCTTGGGGTTACTATCCTATCCGGCCACCACCGAATCAACCAGGGCCTTCCCTCTACGGACAATCTACTTATGGTCCTACTGGTCTGCCAATGGGGCTTCCACCCCAAAGTCACCAGTACCCACAAGTAAACCGACAGTTTCCTTTTCTTGCTACCTTGTATTTGCCAGATTTTTCTAGGATTCTCAATGATCCTATCCATCACTCTCCCCAATGGCCTGTCATCCCTGCTAAGCTTCCATCGAATATTCTGAAATTCAATGGCAAGGCCGGAGAGAACCCTAATAATCATGTCATGACCTTTCATTTATGGTGTTCATCCAATTCTTTGATGGATGACTCCATTCGCCTACGTCTTTTTCAAAGAACTCTTACTGGTTTCGCTGTGAAGTGGTACATTGAATTGCCATGAGGTTTCTTCTCCGATTTTAACACCCTGGCTATGGATTTTCTTACACACTACCAGTTACCAATCCGATATGATACTGGGACTGATATTTTAACTTCTTTTAAACAATCTAAAGGCACTCATATCTCGGATCATATTCATGAGTGGAGACGGAGATGACGTCTCATCAAGCTTGAGCTCCCTGATCAGTTACTGGCTGAATGGTTCACGAAATCTTTTGTGAACGAGATTGGTAAAGAAATCACCATGGGTGGCATTGTTACGGAGGAGCAGGCTATAAGTCGTGCCCAGTATCTTGATCTCGTTTATTCGCAAACAGGAATATTGTACGATTTGTTACCTGACCTACCCCGTCCTGGTACTTCCAGCGCTTCAACTACTCCAGCTGCCTCGCATGCAGCTGATGGTGTGATTGGTTCTACCCATACCCACTCACATCTTGTTTCGAATACAACCCCTAAATCTACATCTTATAATGTTCAAACTGCTCCGTCTCCTACTCTTCCCGCCGGTAAAACCACCGAGGTAAACTCTGTTCAATCTACCCCGACCGGTAAAGGTAAATCTAAGAAGGGGAGAGGCAAGAATAAGGGGGGTAAGAATAATAATAATACTGAACAAACTACAAATGCTCCTGTTGAAGAGCGGGATAAGCACAAACCGCGGTACCCTTGCCTTATCTTCGGTGACAATCACTATACAAAGGATTGTCCTCGACGTGCCGAAGTTTCTAAATTCCTTCAAGGAACGCCCAAGCCACCTACCTCGACAGTCTTGTCTCAACCTTTCCTGTCTCAGCAACAGGCCTCGTTGGTCATCCATGACCAACCATCTACTTCTATGACATCATATGTTTTGATGTGCTCCAGTGATTCTAAGAAGAACGACGTTGCAATTGCAATGAGAGCTAAAGACTATACTCCTTCTAAGGAGAAGGTTGACGATTTACCTCCTGATCTGGTACCAGCCTCTCCACCGAATCTACCTATGAATGGTCCTCTTCATCTCGAATGACCGAGTCTTGATACAGTCCTATGACCTAAGGGTGTTGTTCGCAAGTCGGCTTTTAATCCTCACACTCGTGCGGCCAAGAACTACAGTATTGTGGAAGATCTAGCCCAAGCACCTTCAATGATGTCTGCCCTTGAAGTCCTTTAGTCTTGTCCTGCGCAACGAAGGGCTCTGTTGAAAGGTATAGGTGGAATTGATCCTACTGATTCGAATTTGATAGTCTTTGACTTGGATGAACATGTTCCAAGGTTACCTCCTCAGCTTGCTTTTCAGATACAAGTTATTGTCGCTGACAAGAGAATTTGTCGAACAGTTGTTGATGAGGGGGCCTCTACGTGTGTAATGTCTCTTACTTGTTGGAAAGCCATTGGCTCTCCTCCATTAATGAAATCAAAAAATACTTTGAAATCCTTTAATGGCTCAGGTTTTAAGCCTTACGGCGTTCTTTCCTCGTTGCCTGTCACTCTAGAAGGTAAGACCGTCCAAGTTGAAGTGGAAGTTTTCGATTCTCCCTTAGATTACAATCTTCTTCTTGGTCGTAGCTGGGTAGATTCTATGCGTGTTGTTGTATCAACACTTTTCCGTGTCCTACGATTTCCTCACCAGGGAAAAGTTGTTACAGTGGATCAAATTGCCTTCTTTAATTTCGATACTCGCACTGGAAACGTGTCGTTCATAGCTAAGACCCCACCAGGTTACGAGAATGTTGGAGTTGGTCTTTTAAAAGACTCTTCATTAATGGGTACTTTTCCCATACCACCACCACCCGATATTCTACGCCCGTCAGTTGCTTCGATTAATATGATCTCCGTTGTACCTCATGAACTTTTGGTGTCTTTTGACCCTTGGATAGTCCCTGATCCAAGAGATCATGCTCGTTTCGGCGACGTCATGTTGTTAAGTCCGGTTGAGTCGGCTTATCAAGCCATTCAATCGGCAACCCCTTCTGTACCCTCTCTTGAGGAGTTGTCCCCTGATCCTTTCCATGTCATCTTTCCCACTAACGAGATGATCATGTCCGTCATGGCCGATGCACCTTGGGACGATGGGCATCATCATTCCGTATTGTTTCTGGAACAACACACTCTGGAGAACTACCAGCGGATTTTGACTCCGTCGATCGTTGTTGTCACAATGACTGTTCCCGGATCTACACGTGATGTGTTTGCGGAAGGGAACCTCAGTAATATTTCTCCCACGATTCCCATTGATATTTCAGTTAAACCTGGGATAGTTGAAAATGTTCACATTGGAGCTTCGTGTTCTCCCGAAGAAATTGTCACTTATACTTCCTTGTTTAAAGAATTTCGTGATATCTTTGCCTGGAGTTACGAAGAGATGCCAGGTATCGACCCGTCTATCATTGTGCATGAGATAAAGACTTACCCCAGATTTAAACCAGTCCGGCAACGTCTCCATCCTGTCCATCCACGTAAAGCGGCAGCCATTAAACTCGAAGTTGAAAAACTTCTTAAGGCCAGTTTTATTTATCCCGTGGCTTTGACAGAATGGGTTTCTAACCCTGTACCGATTGATAAGAAAGGTGGTAGTATACATGTTTGTATCGATTATCAGGATATTAACAAAGCCTGTCCGAAGGACAACTTTCTGACCCCTTTCGTCGACTATATCGTTGATGACTGCGCCGACAGTGAAATATTTTCCCTCATGGATGGATTCTCGGACTATAATCAAATTAACATCGCTCCTGAGGACCAGCATAAAACCGCTTTTATTTGTCCTTGGGGTACTTTCTCCTATAGAAAACTTCCTTTTGGTCTGAAGAACGCCGGCGCAAAATTCCAACGTGCTATGTCTTATGCGTTTCACGATATAAAGAATATCGTTCAACCTTATTTGGACGATTTGCCAGCTCATTCTTTACGCTGATTCGATCACCCCAATCATCTCCGAGCAATTTTCGTTTGTTGTCGGTTCTATCGCATTCGTCTCAATCCTCATAAATGTGTCTTTTGTGTAGAGTCCGGTCATCTCCTCGGTTTCATTGTTTCACATCAGGGGATCCGGGTAGACCCTATTAAGGTTGAGGCCATTCTCAATCTTCCTCCTCCCTCTTCACTGCACCAGTTACAAAGTTTTCAGGGGAAAGCAAACTTTCTTCATCGCTTCATACCTAATTACGCCGAAATTACTCGTGGTTTCACATGTCTTCTAAAGAAAGGTTCAGAGTTTGTCTGGGATAAAGTTGCCAACAATGCCTTTGAAAATTTAAAGCTGTCCCTCACAAATGCTCCACTTCTTTTCCCTCCGGATTACAGTCGGGATTACTTTCTTTATCTAGCTTCTTCCGAGTATACTATCGGCATGGTCCTCGTTCAAGAGGATGATGCGCACGATGAACATGTTATATATTACTTGAGTCAGATTCTTACTGCAACCGAGATCAAGTACCAACATGTTGAGAAACTAGCTTTGGCTGCTGTTCAAGCAGTTCAACATTTTCGCCATTACATTCTCTCGAGGAAAACTACAGTGATTTCACATTGTAACCCCATGCAACATATCTTGACACATCAATTGCTGGGGGGAAAATACTCTAAGTGGATTGTCATTCTCCAGGAGTTCGACTTGGAATTCGATCGCACCACGTCGAAGAAATCCTTGGTTTTTGCTGAGTTAATTTGCGATTTTCCCCACTCTGCTATGGAAAATGTAGCAGTTGATTCATTACCTGACGAATCACTTTTCCTTATCAGTACCGATGATATTTGGTACGGAGATATCATTATATATCTCCAAACTCAAACTTTCCGGTCTGCTTTGTCCAGTAATGAACGACGTCGTATACGTTATCAGGCTCGCCAGTACATTATCCTTGGCGATACTCTTTACCGTCACAGCATTGACTCTGTATTTCATCATTGTTTGACTTTTGACGAAGCTGAGAAAGCTTTGAATGACTGCCATTCAGGAGCATGTGGTGGTCATATGTCTGGGTATGCTACTGCCCATAAGATCTTACGTGCAGGATACTTTTGGCCTTCTTTGTTTCATGACTGCATTACTGCTATCCAGAAGTGTCATGCCTGCCAGACCTATCAACAGAAGATTCGGTCACATCCTGCTCCCCTTCATCCTGTAGTCTCAGTAGGTCCTTTTTCTAAATGGGGCATTGATTTTATGACATGTCACCCTCACTCGGCAGGGGGGCATGGTTATATTATTGTAGCTGTTGATTATTTCACAAAGTGGGCCGAGGCAATGCCGACATTCGATAATACTGGGAAGACTACAGCACTATTTCTTTTCAACCATGTCATCACTCGTTTTGGTGTTCCTTAGGATATCGTTACCGATCACGGTAGTCATTTTAGGAATTATATGATGTTTGAACTTACAGAGAAGTTGGGCCTTCGTCATGATAGATCAACACCCTATTATCCTCAGGCCAATGGCCAGGTCAAAGCCATCAATAAAGTTCTCATAACTATGATTCGACGGATGATAGGAATACATAAAACCAGTTGGCACACGATGTTGTTCTCCGCATTGTGGGCATATCGAACATAGGTTAAATCCGCTACGGGATTTACACCCTTTCGATTAGTTTATGGCATGGAAGCCATTCTTCCAATAGAATGTGAAATACCTTCTTTGAAGCTTGTTGTAGAGCTCTTACCTAATACTTCTGCCGAAGAGGAATGTCTGTTTTATTTAATGCGATTAGACGAGACCCGACGTGATGCCACTTTAGTAATAGAAGCCCAAAAAAAACGCGTTAAGGCACAATATGACAAGCATGTCAAGCCTCGTGTTTTCTCTGAAGGTGATCTTGTTCTTCTGTATGAACAAGATAAAGATGTCCTAGGAGCCAGGAAATTTGAACCTATGTGGCGTGGTCCCTACATTGTCAGCAAAGTTTTCGAAAAAGGAGCATATGAGCTAGTGGATTATGATGGTGTACCTTTGAGTGAACCCAGGAATGGGTTGTACTTAAAGAAGTACTATGCATGAGTTATTTGTGCATGAGTACTTGTATTTTATGTATCATACTGCGTGTGTGTTACTTTAGTTTTTCTTTTGACGTTATCTGGTCTCTGCCCTTACATGACGTTGTGTTTGATTGCCAGATGACGGAGTATTCACTACCTTATATTGGCTTCGCTGATGGAGCTAGCCGTAGTACTCGGAACCTAGCTTCCGCTGCATGGGCAATCTATGCCCCAACAAACAAACTCATATCTCTACGAGGTATATGTCTTGACCGAGCAACCAACAACATCGCAGAGTATAGCGCTGTTGTTGAACTATTGGTTGATGCTATTTTTCTTGGAATTCGACATTTGGTTGTCTGACTTGACTCGCAGCTAGTAGTACTACAACTCAGTAATGTATATTCTATCCGAAGTCCTACTTTATTAAGGGTATATTTGCGGATTCGCCTCTTGGAATGGTACTTTGATCACATTGAATATAAACACATTCCTAGATGTCTTAATACATTGACAGATGCTTTAGCTAATTATGTATTGGACAGGCATTTAAATAATTTATAAGTCAAACACATTAAAATGTACACAATGTAAAGTAAGCTGGTAGAAGCCGTGTATATATAACGATCAAAAAGTTTATTTTTACAAAATTTTTGTCCGAAGACCAAAATATCAAAATTGAAGCTCATGGCTTCTACATAAGGACGTCATGGATGACGTTCACGATAGCACACTAATGTCCTAGCAACTCTGCGGAGCAGTCTACCCATAGAGGCAGAAACCCCCACAGTGTGACGTTGATCGCATCGGGGAATCGCTTCCAGAGGCATGTCTGGAACGTCTGCCATCAGTCCCTCTAAATTCTGCTCCACCGTCAGATAATCCTTGGCGTACTGCGGAACTTCTACTGCTACCTCTCCTCGACGCTGAACAAGAGAACTACCAGCAGGTCTATATGCTCCGACGTCTGTGTTATCAGCAAAAATTTGGTGTTAGTCTTCAGATAAATCGATAAAACACAAAAACATTTAAATATGTTAAAAATACAAAAACATTTAAAAGATAAAAATTGGTGTACTTCTTACCGAGGTCTCCCCATTGTGCATCCTTAGGTAGTACAAGTTCAGGATCACCGCGGAAATCTAAGCCATCATATGCATAATCTTCTACCATCAGCACCTGGCCTTGAAGCCAGTCGAAGAACATATCGTCATACCTGATGATCGGTCCTGTCACATGACGGGCCATGAGTTGGCACCATCGTAACATCCTTGGGTCCCTGGGACCCAGAAAGTGCCACTCAGCCTGAAGTCTAAACACTGGGACCCTCTCACAGAAGAAGGACACCAACAATGATCCATAGCCGAACTGTTTCAGCTCTCCACGCCTGCACTTAGTCAACTGTTTTTTGAGGCTGCATAATACTGCGTCTGCCCAGTTAAAAACCCAGGGCTCAGTTTACTCGATGGCATACTGAAAATAGGTCTGCAGAGCCATATGTGGAGCAGCGCTTCCTGCCATCTGAGCGATGGTGAAGAGAATAGTATGGAGATTTATGTCCCTTACTCCCCAAATGGCCACTTTCCCTTTCTGTCGTTCATCCCCAGGCACACAATACTGGGCGCAGTACTCTCTCATTGTCAAACCACCCCTTCTGTTGCCGGTCAAACTGACATAGGACCCTCGTCTAGATAAATCGGTCAAGAAATAGATATCCTCAATGTCGATAGTCAATGTGTGAGCTCTGACATTGAAGACTTGTTGATCTGGGTCCCACATTCAGACCAAGTATTCCAGCAATCGAACTTGAGCTCTCATGCCCGGGATGCAGAAATATTTCAGGAGACCGCAATTTCTTAAAGCAGAAATGGTTGCAGGGTGATTTTTTTCGTTTTTATTATCTTCCTCGTGTTCCCGTTCTCTCCATTCGAGCACCATAATGATGGCTATTAACCTGCATGGAAACATATGAAGGTGGTTAAAAATCTTTTTCATGAAATAACCCTTTTTATTGGCTAAACGTTACAAGAAATTTTGAACTTTGCGCTGTTCGCAGGTGGCCTATGGCACACAGTGCGAACTTCTCGCACTCTGCCTTAGGCTTGCCTATGAGAATGAGGCATTCTCGCAGGCCCCGTATGGGCAGCCTGCGAGAATCCCTCTACACTCATAGGGTTTCAAAAAATCGATTCAAAACTTGAAATTTAACCAATAAAATCATGAAATTAAACCATGAGAAGCTAGAGAATGGAGAACTTACCAATCTGATCCAGACGGCTCGTGGAATGATGACCCGAAGCTCCCGAAAATTGACAATGAAGGTAGAAGGTAAAATGGAAGTTTTTTGCACTCAAATGGTAAAAGGGTAAAATGATATGGTAAAATGTGTTATGAATTCACTTTTATTACTTTTTTACTATGTCAAAAATAGGGTTTTTTATATTTATTCATTGTTTAACCCTAATTACTAATACAAAAGTGAGTAAAGTGACTTGCAGGTATGGAACATGAAGGGTCATGGATGATTTTTTCTATGGTGTGGTATCTTTTTGATTGTTTTCTATGGTTTTGATATAAAACCTCGAGCGCCTTTTATCAATTCTTACGCTTGTCAAAAACATAAGAACGTGATCGAGCATTGTTTTATCTCTTTTCCGGGCTCGTTGTGGTTATACGAAAAAGGAACCCCTCTGGAGTTTTCTTTAAGCTCTTTTCAGACTCTCTAAACAGGAAAAGATTGCCGAGCGACCTTGCTATTTTCACGCTCGATAAATTATTTGAAGTATGCGTCCTTCGAGCGATAGTTTAACCCTTTTTCGGTCTCGTTGGACTATTGTACGAAAAAGGCACTGAGAGAGTTCTCTTTTAAGTGTTTTTCCAAACTCTATAATCTTGAAAAACCTTTGAGTTTTCTTTCTTTGGACTCATAAAACAAACATTGAAAGGCCCATATGGGACAGGAGTTCTCTTTAAGTGTTTTTCAAACTCTCAAAACATGAAAAACCCCCGAGATTTCTATCTCTGGACTCGTTAAACAAACATTGACAGACCCATGATGGGACCGAACCACTCCTTCCTAGGGTTCGTTAAAAATACTCCGAGGGACTCGTCCGAAGGATGATCTTACATTACAAGCATATGTGATCCTCTTCAAGCTTGCGTAAAAATAAAGAGGTACTTGCCAGAAATGGTGGGGGAAAAAATTGGGAAAGAAATGTATCTAAAACTGTATTTTGTGGAAGAGTCATTTTTGAACATGATACCCTTTCACTTGCCTTGTGTCTAGGTTGGAAAATCTACTTGTCTCCTGATCATACTCCTTGATAAGATTACAAATCGGTCTGTGATCCTTGTTGTTGAGTCAGTATTTCCAAGACAGTTGTCGTGTCGTCAATATGTTCAACAAGATGTCCAACCCGAAAAGCCTTCTATTGCGTCGGCCATTTCTGCAGTCTTTAAGCCTT
>JASDQU010378396.1:0-11130 GCA_032191745.1 Picea mariana | reverse complement strand
ATATAACAGTAGCATGATAAAACAAAGAAGCAGAAAAAGCATAGAAGACCTAGATACCCGGTGACCTGTCGCCCTCGCTTGTCTGCCATGTGGACCCAACCGGGATGGCAAATGCCTGCGCGCAGAGAGGGCACTTCCGCTTAGTTGGAACATTGGAGTATGCGTCAAGGAGCAGGTCCAGACGTTGGCCCATGAGAAGGGTTCTATGCTCCAGGTCTGCCATGTGGCCTCGGAGTTTGAACACCAGAGCCATATGCTCTGCACGGAGGAGAGAGCCATGCAAGCCATTACCCACGTCGTTGAGGGATACATCCCTCAATTCCACGGTCGCTCCAATTCCAGCTTCGAGCTCCATCAGCTCTGCACCATCCACTTCTTCCTTCCTTGCTGAGCTATTGTTGTCCGAGTTCACTTCTGCTTTGGTTTTATCTCGCGTTTCTTCCTCGAACGTTGCCTGCATATCATGGTTGGTGGGGCTGTAGTCACCCGGCCAGGGAATTTCCTCAACAATGCACCCGGGGATGTCATCTGCCAGAGCAATTTTTGGGCCGCTTCCATCCTGGTGTTTCGCCTCCATGGCTTGGGGCTCCAGGGTGGTCGTCAAGTCCTCCATGAACGGAATTTCTTTCACATAACAGGTGGGAAACGCGTCCGCAACACCATCCTCCTGCCTGTATCTAGGCTTAATTGTCGTGGTTTCGCTACTACATCCGGCTCCTGTCTTCGCAATGATGGCATGTAGAGACAATTTCTCAGCTCGAGCCTTCTTTCGGAGAAGGGAGGTTTCCATCGCCAGAGCACGCTCCAACTTCTCTTTCCTTTGCCGCTGCACCTTGTGGGTGTACCAGGCCGAGCCACGGCGAGGCCTGCCCCGCTTTCTGGTCATAATTTCCAGGGAATAGATGACGATACAATGAGGGTGCAACGAGAAGGGAGTAAGCCGGGATGAGAAGGATACAGGGCTGCACCAGAGCTCCCAGACGAAGATGAGAGCCGAAGCAAGAGCAGACCCACTCTGTCCAGGCACATGAAAAAGCAAATTACCAGGAATTTCCTCAACAAATTGCAGCGAGATGGGAGTGAGCCGGGACGAGAAGGATACAGGGCTGCACCAGAGCTCCCATATGATGAGGAGAGCCGAAGCAAGAGCAGACCCACTCTGTCCAAGCACATGAAAAAACAAATTGCCAAAGGCCGAAGTTACATGGCCCTCCATAAACCCTGTCATGCTGAGTGCGCTGTGAGCGAGAGTGTTCACGCGAGGGAGGTGTCCCTCCATCGTATGACTGTTGTTATGGCCGTCTACCATCGTAAATGTAGGTTGGTGGGTGGCGGCCATCAACATTTATGCTATGGCTTGGTGCTAAGCCCGGTGTCAATGAATTGCCGCGTGTCACCCCATCCGGGGTTCAAAACACAGTCAATTATTTATCATCAAGTCAGGCTATTAATAGTTTCCTTTTCTTAAAAATGATTTCGGATTTGTTTAAGATAATCAAAACAACTTTAACCGAACTATCAGACTTTGGTCAATTTCTTTCACATCAAGGCAAAGTAAATTTAACAATTTAGTTAAGGAGTCCCTTGTTGGTTTAGAATGTAAATCTTGTCGAAAAGAGAACTATCTACCAGAGTACATTATATACATGTATAACAACCTTGCAGATATCATAGACATTGCTTCACTGCCAGCGAGCTTGTTCAGTACCCCGATGAAGTTATCTACATTTACCATTGAATTTTCTTTCACCACTTCAATTTGCACTTTGCTGAGATGAGGGAAATCATTTAAATGGATTTCCTTTCATCATCTCTTTGGACAAAATGGGGGCAATCGAATTTCAAATTTCCTTTCACCATTTGTCTTGGACTAGATTGGGGCAATCAGATTATGAATTTCCTTTCACCATCTGTCTTAGATTTTAATATTTCTGAAGTGGGGGCGATCAATTCGTATGCATCATACAAGGGATGATATCTGCTTATAATTTAACAATGAAGGTCTGTCAACCCACTTTGATTTACTCCAGACTAATTCTCTCTCCGACCTTCAATACACCTTCGCTTGTAGGGAAGATCTTATGGAAGATTTTTATTTTCGAGGGATTTTTCTTGAGTGAAACTAATTAGTTTAAATCTATTAGAAGGGTTAAAGTTGTTAGGATTAGCCTAGTCATACTTTTTTTTAGTTAAAAATCAGAGGAATATAAAGATTTTTGCCTAATCTCGTTTTGAAGATCTGGTTTTTTAAGCTTTCTGAGTCAAGGAAAAATTCTTTCTTTCTATGAAGGTCTAATGCCATGTGGTAAAAATCAGAATAGAGTAAAAGCTCAGAGATAGACAAAATGAAATAGAATGAGGACCAAGAGGGTTTGGCACCAAAGAATCTCATTTTCACATAGTCCGCTTTTCGATTACCAGTTTCTCTCTTTTTTTTAATCTGGAGGTTTTTAGATTTATGCTTTTCTGATCTTTGATCATGTGACCATTTTTACATGAGTAGAACCTTGTTAAGATTTGATAAGATTTCTTTTAAGTTTTTAACTTAAACAATAAGCGTGGAATTTCATACCTTGGATTTCCTTTATATTTTCAATCAAACCCATTATTTATCACCTGTTTTGAGAGAAAACAAATATTATGAAAACTAAGCATTGAATTCCGATATCTCCTTATTCCTTATCTGATAATAAATGTCCTGCAAAATAAAATAACCAGAGAGTTCTGCAAAATATAAATGATATGGAGTACAAAAAAATTATTTTTTCTTTTCGGAGTATTAAATAAAACTAGGTTTATTTAAAATAAAAAAGTAAAATTCAGGTAACCTACGAAGGAAAATAAAGTTGCGAAAGTAAACGGAAACCAAACCAGTATATACAATGGTACTGTGAAACATGTTTAATGCATGAAATGTTTTAGATAACGCCCGTTAATAGGGGCGTCAAAAGTTTTCCCTTCGAGATTCTCTAGTAGGAATGAATTCTTCCCCTCTGTAGATGCAATCCTGAACGGCCCGAACCACAGGTGATCAAACTTACCATGTTTTCCTGCGTCTTTTTCTCTCGTATCCCATTTCAAAACTAGATCACCAGGAAGGAATTCCCTGCCTTTCACCTTTTTATCGAAAAGGGCTTTCATATTATCTTGATATTTTTTAAGTCTGTCATCAACTTCGGCCCTGTTTTGTTGAACTTTGATTATCTGGTTAATCCTCTTCGTTATGTCATTTGGCTCTTCTTTTGCATCTTGCCACAACTTCATTACTGGAAGAGCTATATTAATAGGGAGGACAACATCGGTGCCATAAACCATTTGGAAAGGAGACATACCTATTGATTTCTTAGTGTCGATTAGGTTTTCCCATAAGGCGTACTTTAGATGGACGTGCCAAGCCTTCTTATTCTCTGTTAATACTTTCTTTATTATATGCATTAAAATTTTGTTGGACTATTTGGCCAACCCATTTCCCTGAGGATAATAGGTTGTAGAATGTCCCAACACAATGTTGTATTTTTGACAAAAACTTATCATTGCCATAAATTTGAATGCTTGAGCACTGCCTGTAACTATTTTCCGGGGGCAGCCAAATATGGATAGGATGTTCTCCTCCAAAAATTTTATAACTATCGAATCTATGGCATTTTGAGTTGGAATGGCTTCTACCCGTTTTGTGAAATAATCGGTAGCAGTTAAAATCCATTTATGTTGGGCACTTGACTGTGGGTGGATTTCTCCGATGAAGTCCATGCCCCATCATTGAAAAGAATCCTCTGTCTTGACTGGGACTAAAGGTAGAGCATGGAGCTTTTGCTTACCAGAGAACAGTTGGCAAGGGTTGCAGTCTCTGACTTTAGTATTGACATCTGTAAATAGTTTTGGCCAATAATATCTCGCTCTTAGAATATTGTAGGTCGTGGCCCTCTAAGCGTGATGTCCTCCACACACTCCTGTGTGAAATTCATTTATGACATCCTCTGTTTCAGGTTCTTTTAGACAATATAACAAGAAACCTAGAGGATCTTTCTAGGATGGTTGACCCTTGATAATGCAGTATTTAACTGCGTGTAATTTCAACGTTCTTGCTTTGGATGTAGTCATATCACTCGGGCATTGAAGAGTGAGGAGATATGAAATGATATCTCGATACCAGTCAGAGGAAGAAAAATTATCCTTGATATGAACTGCGGGGGCTTGATCATCAAGCTCTCCTATGTCTAGAATAGGTCCATGTGATTCCAGATGATTTATCCCAAGTGCTTTGAAATTCGACTCTGCTAATAATTTTTCCAGACTCGGACCTTTAACCAGCTTAGTCTGTTTGACCTCTAGATCGAACTCCTGAATTTTGGATAGCCACTGACCTCTCCTACTGTCATTGTCCGACTGTACCAATATATCTTTGATAGAGCTTGTTGGCACATAGGCGATTATTCTGGAGTGCAGTACATATGTTCTGAAAGCTTTGAGAGATTTCACCATCGTGTAAGCTTGTTTTTCCAGTATATCGTATCTTACTTCGACGTCTTTGAGACTTTTGCTGAAAAAGGTTATCGGCTGCTCGAAACCTTCTTCGTTCTTTTGTAGGAGTACACCTGCAGTAATATGTTCCGATGCAAAAGAAAAGATCAGGAATTCTTTAGTATAGTGAGGACTAGCTAATACTGGAGCTTTTCTTATAGCTTTCTTCACTCGTTTGAATGATGCTTTAGCTTCGGCAATCTATTTGATTTCACTGTCTTTCTTCATCATATCTGTGATCAATTTGACAATCTCAGCAAAGTTAGGGATAAACCTTCTTAAAAAAATTATTTTACCTAAAAAAAACTAGATTTCCTTTTTATTTCTAGGAATGTTTATTGTGTCAATAACCTCGATTCACTTGGGATCAACTTTGATTCCATCTTTAGAAACTATATGACCCAGGAGTTTGCCTTCTTGCATAGCAAATTGAGACTTTTTAGGGTTAAGAGACAAACCAAAGTTTTGACATTTATCAAAGGTTTGTCTGAGATGAACCAGATGTTCTGCATCAGAATTTGAGAAGACTGTTAGATCATCTAGGTAAATAACAACAAACTTATCTCTCTCACCTATGAAAGGTATATCCATTGCTCTTTGTAAGGTGGCCCCTGCTTTCATCAAACAAAATGACATTTTATCATACATGAAAGTTCCCCACAGAGTAGTGAATGCAGTTTTTTCTTTATCATTTTTCGTGGACGGAAATTTGGTTATAACCCGAGAAGCCATCGCTCATCGAAATTCTGTTGGCTCCAACTACTTTTTCTAGGACATGATCCATTTTTGGCAATGGGTAGTTATCCTTCAAGGATGACTGATTTAAATTTCTGAAATCCACGCAGAGCCTAATTTCTCCACTTTTCTTCCCGCTGGCACTAGATTTGCTACCCATTTAGAATATCTAAGTGGAACAATAATCTTTGCGTCAAGAAGCTTCTTGACCTCTTTTTCTATTACAGGTAAGAGGATAGGGTTTATATATCTCATCTTTTGTCTGAAGGGTTTGATACTGTGCTTCAAAGGGATCTTATGTTCAATCATAGAGGTATCATAAGTTTTTAAATCATCATATGACTAGGCAAAAATGTCTTTATATTGTTTAAGAAATTCGACATATTTACTTTTCACCTGAGCTGGAAGGTATTTAGATAACTTGACTATCTTAGGTTCTTCTTTAGTTCCTATGTCACAGTCTTCAACCTCCTCGGGCTGAGGTCGTAGGGTAGATTTCAAGGGTATGTCATATTTGTCAAACAATCTTTCCAAAGGTATCAGACCTCTAGGAATCTGATTGTTCTTAAGTACCAGCATTCGATGATTTGCGATCTTATCTTGGAACCTTTCAGGATCTTCGCCTTCTTGCATGATCTAGATAGGATCGTTCTGGTTTTCTCGATCTATATAAGTCTCAGAAAATTCATCAACCATTTCTTGAAATTGCTTGATCTGCTTGTCATCTTCAAAGACCTGCCAGTGTTTCACATTATTTGGGATTGAAGGTCTGTGTCTCATTTCTACATGATACTTCATCTTTAGGACATTAGGAGGTATAAACATCGTAGCTTCTTTGGCCAAGGAATCTGCCTGTTGATTTTCTATACTGGGATGTGATGAATGTTAAATGATGAGAATAAATTCTCAATCAAATCCAAGGCACAATTTATGTATGACCTTAGCCTTGGATGTTTATCTTGATATTGCTGCTTTATTTGTTTTACAATAAGTTCTGCATCACCATAAACTATTAGATTTTCGATTTTTAGTTTCTTGGCAGCCTCCAATCCTATGCAAGAGCTTCGTATTCACAGACATTATTAGTATAATCAATTTCCCATTGTAATCTGTATGAAAAAGGGATGACATATTCATCTCTAGGTGCAAAAAATAACATTCCTGCCCCTGCCCCTTCGCAGGATGAAGCACCATCAAAAAACATTTTCCATATTCCCTCCCTATTATTTACACTTTTATGTGGTTTTTCCATTTTTTTGTTTTCTTCTTCTATAAATTCTTCAAAATCATCGTCTATTGATAAAATACAATTTCCTAGATCCTGATCGGCAATGTAGACTGGATAATTGTTTGGGTTTTGGGGGTCACTTACAGTGTATGCTAGTCTAGTCTCCCTATATAGGCGAGTAAATTGTCCACAAAAAATCAGGATTGTAGCATATGTCATGTCCAGTTGGAGCGATCCTCCAAGATTTGCACCCCAAGACCTGGATAAAAGCACGCCATACTTGGCAGGGACGTCAACAACTACTACATCCATTAGGATACTCTTCACATGAATTTGTGCAAGATTCACTACTAGATCTTTGATCATACCCAGACATTTAACCTTTCTGGAATCAAAATAATATAAGTCCCGATAAGGTCTAGTGATTTCAAGGCCCAACTTTTCCATGATAACTTTAGGCATTAAATTGTGAGAGGCCCCAGAATCTAACATGCAATTATGAAGTAAGTGATCAGGCACAATTAATGTAATATAAAAAGGAGCTACATAATCCTTAGCATTTTCAATGTGTGGGCCGAACATAATCGTAGGCTTTTCATCTTGTAGATTTATTACGTCTGCATGACATTCCGCATCAGAAAAATTAATCATTTTAGCAATCTGCTTTTAATAAATTAGATTCTTGGCAAGCTCAACCAAGGGCATGGGGATTTTGATTTTATTTATTTCATTTTCTAAAAGAAAATCTCCAGCTATTTTTTTCGCTTTCCCTAGTTTCAGTTTGTGTTTCTATATTCTCTGCTTTCTTAGTTTGTGTTGCTTTGGTTTCCATTGTTTTAGCTTGGGCAACTTGTTTTTCAACTGTTTTAGCTTGGGCAACTTGTTTTTCAACTGTTTTTTTAGTAACAACTGCTTCATTCGCTTTGTTTCTTAATAGGATCCTTTTTTATGGAACACTTGTAGTATTTGTTTCTCTGGGCCTTAAATTATACTTATGTTGAAGTTCGACCATTATGGAGTCGGTGATTCCTTGATAAGGCAGACTCTCCCAGGTTATTTATACTTTCCTCATTACTAAACAAGGGCTCTTGGTCTAGATATATTTTGTAATCCTGTCTAGTTAGATGAGGTTCCTGGTCTTCATCACTAAGATTGTTTATATCTTCTTCTAACCCCTCGTAATTATGTATATCATCTCCTATAAAATTTTCTGACTTAAACGGAGCTTGTATTTTTTTATCCTCATTTTTCACTTGTCTCTGCTGGGTTTGGGAGTTGGGATTTCTCTTGAAATATTTTCTATGAAATGGATCAAGTTTATCTTGGTCTAGATCCATTCTAGAGATTATATTTGACAAGTCTTTTATTATTTTAGCCATGTCATCCATTTTTTCTCCCGCAAACCTCCTAGATCCGGAGGGTCCTGATTGTTCCCTAAAGCGTTTAGATTTATTGGTTCCTGTCTCAACTTTGGATTTTCATTTACTAGATGCCATCATGTTTGATTCAATTTCTATGGCGTCATATTGCATCCCTGTGAGGGTAGCCGATCTTCTTTCTCTTAAAAGCAGGGCAAAGTCGGGTTCAAAAGCCCCTGCGGAAGTCACCTTCATCGTTGGTTAAGAGGGTTTAACTTCTGTTGGAATCTTATGATAAATTTTGTTAAATCTCCGAGTGAATTCTAGAACCAACTTAGAGTTCTTCTTTCTCAATGCCCCAAACACGATCAAATAGTAAAGATGGTCTTTCATTTCTCCCCACTGTCTTAAAAAAGCGTTTTCTAAGTCATCATATGACCATAGGGATCCTACTGGGAGTCCTCGAAACCATATTCTTACTTGTCCTTCAAACATTTGCACTAAAATCCTGGAATAAACATCTTCATGTTCAATACCAAAGATATAAATGAATTGGTCCAAAAAGGTGATGTGCTCTGTGGCCGTCAAATCTCCTTTCCCCGTAAATTTTGGTAAGTTCTTCATATAATTTTCAGGTAAATCATGAAGGACGAGGGGAAGGAACAAGAGAGCTTATCTGGTCGCTACTTTGGAAAAAATACTAGGGGCTGGAGGTTGTCCTTGACCACCTCCTCCAGCAGGACCACCTCCTCCAGCAGAAGCCATCAGAAGCCTAGGGGATGAAATTTGGGAGTTAAAAAGAGGGGTTTTGAAAACTTCTAGGGACCAAAGTGGTGACCTTTCAACTTCCTCAGTATGTGGCGAAGGGAAATTTGGAAAATTATCGTTAGGAGAAGCAAAGACTAGAAAGGGAGGGAAAGGGAAACATGGACTGGCTTCTTCAGACTTACAAGATGTATAGATAGGTGAACCAGGAGGAGACGAATTAGGGTATAAAGTACGCTCTTCAGGATCCTGTAGAACTGAAACCTTTTCTTCGGGTGAGGATGGGGTAGATTGAAAAGTAACGATAGCGGGTATAGAAGAGGATATTTTATTCAGACTGATTGGAGAATCATAAGGGTCAATCTCAATCTTTATTTCGGGTACAACTTCCTCCAGGTTCTCGTGCCCAAACTCATACTAGCTAGTTGAGGCCTCCATAGAGGGTCTTTGTTTAATATTCTTTTCATGGGTTGGTTCTTCAATTGGAACCTTAGTATTGACTTGTGTGACTTTTGGTTGGTATTTCTTACCTGCCGATGCGGTAGTCGACTTGAGGTATTCCTTTGGTTTTAACAACCTTTCAGAATTAGATACGGACGTAGTCTGCTGATCGTATGGGTTCTTCCTGGTATTCTTTTGAACGAAAGCCAGTTTATCTATGGTGGAGTCGCCAAGTGAAAGATAAAAATAGCCTTAATTCAATATTCAATCTTTGTTCACTATCAAAGAGAGAATCTTACCTTGTCTTTTTCCCAGGGAAAAATAACTTCGGTTCTCTGTCCCCGACAACAACGCCAAAAAGATGTTGGTCCTGAGATTAAACTTAAGGCTCAAAGGATAATGTCAGGCATCAAGAAAGTTTATGAGAGTGTATTTAAAGTGATTTTTATACCTTAGTTATATGATAAAAATTCCTTAAATGAAATTAACAATTTGACAGCACACACGCCGTATTTCGTGTCTGAGTCAAAATTGTAATATTGAATGGAGCAAGAGAAATATACAAAAATGTAAAACAAATCAGGGCAATAATTACCGAAGAGTCCCACCTTGTTGCAACAGAAGAAAAGAGATAGTGTAACCTTGAATAAAGTATACATTGCAGGAATCTACACAGCAAGCAGGTCTTGATTTACTCACAGTAAATGCAGAGGAAAAGCTGCTTACCTAATAAATTACTGATACAATAAGATTACAGTAGTTGTTGTACTAAATTGAAATCAAATGTTTATTAAGGAATACATAAAAAAATGATGAGAAATGGACAACAAAGAAACACATAACCCAGATTTAACAAAACTTGGAATCTAGGTCTGCACTTGTATTAACTCTCTATAAGGAGAGTTTTCTCTATTACAATCAGCAAGAAGCAGCCAGAAATAAGTCTTTAATCTATGTATTTATACAAAATGGTCTCAACCCAAACAGTTGGACTTCTCATAATAGTAAATATTACAATATGCAAAACTGAAAAGTTCCATTAGCATCCTCCTTGGTCTCTTCGTCTGTTGGCAGAGACGTTTCTTCTCCTCATCCTTGATCCTGGAGACAGCTGGTGTTTGATCGTGACATGTATGAGTAGTATGTACATGTTGCCTTATTTGTTTCGAGATGTGCTTTCCTTCCCATATTCGACACACTGGATGCATCTACTCACTAATTGTAACACCAACCCAGAAGGTTCAGTTGTTTCATTTGCTTCAAAAATATATAGCTTCCTTTCCACCTGAGGCAACCTCTCATGTATCTTCTTTGCTCCCAAAGATGTGACATGTAACTGCAAAATGGGATATACTATCCATTTGTTTATTTGAACAAGATCAATTTGGCTCATTTGCTGGATGGTTGTCTTGGCCTCTTCTTTGCTTGTCCTGGAATTACATTGGTTCTTGGCTATGTCAATCTGCCCCAAGGATTCAAAGATATTATTTCCTTCAACATCTAGTAGGTATTTGTCTAGTGAAGATATTGCTTCTAGACAAGCTTTCTGTACCTCTCTGGCCAATCTTTTTCTTTCGGTAATATTTGTCTCCCAGGCCTTCAAAGTTATGTCACCTCTGGTTTGCTAAGAAAGAGATAGTTGAGGGACCTCTGATACATCATATTTTGGTACTAGTAAGATGGCTTCCTGAAACTTGGCCAGAGATGCAATGGATTCTCTTTCTTTAATGTAAATGATATTCAGGGAAAGGTCTACCACCCGGTAACAATTTTGAATGGCTTCCACTTTTGTAAAAAGGTCTTGCTGGGCTGATTCCAGATTTTCATGTACTTCCAATGCTTGTGCTTGGAAGGTTTCCATCTCAGGGATATAGCTCAATCAAAGCTACACAAAATAGTCGCGTGGCCAAGGCTCATGCCATTTAACGACATGATAATTTGGGCCCAGGAGAACGTTGACATCATAGAAGCATGGTTTGGTTTCAAACCTCGAGTTAAACATCTTAGAGTTTTTGGATCCGTATGTTATGCCTTAGTTCCGAAAGAAAAACGAACTAAGCTTGACTCAAGAAGTTTGAAATG